>CAUYQV010108765.1:0-18674 GCA_963574575.1 Galagoides demidoff
ATACCTGGCTATTTTTTTGTTACTGTTGTCATTGTTGTTTAGCAGACCCAGGCTAGGTTTGAACCCACCAGCTCTAGTGCATGTGGCTGGCTCCCTAACCATTGAGCTACAAGTGCCAAGCCAACACCCGGCTAGTTTTAGTAATTCTCTTGCCTCAGCCTCCGGAGTAGCTGGGACCACATGTTCCCACCACAATGCCCAGCTATTTTTCAGAAATGAGGCTTTGCTCTGGCTTAGACTGGAACCTGGGAGTTCAGGCAATCCACCTGCCTCAGCCTCCCAGAGTGCTAGGATCACAGGCGTGAGCCACCATGCCCAGAGGTAGGCTGGACAGGGCATCCTATTCACTTTATGGTGGTGGAGCTTAGAGAAGAAATGATCGGACTTTGATCAAGTATAGGAAAAGAAGGTGGTAATCCCTTGCTACCCTGTGCTCCTTGGGAAACAGAAAACTCAGGCAGATGGGAGATTGGAGAGAAACCAAGAAAGACATCACATATAATTAATAAATGACTAAACAGGTGCCAGAATTCTACCATCACATTTTTGCCAAACAGTCTGGGTCACAGGCAGAGGATTGGAAGGAAAGGCCCCAATTACCTCCCAGTGTTGAGATTTCAGAGTTTTGTCCTTTCATTGCCCTTAGGGTTTTTGGGGGGGAGACATGGTTTGGAGACAGAGTCTCAGTCTGTCACCCTGGGTAGAGTGCAGCAGAGTCATAGCTCATAGCAACCTCATCCTCTTGGGCTCAAGTGACCCTCTTGCCTCAACCTCCCTAGTAGCTGGGACTATAGGTGCCCATCACAATGCCTGGTTAGTTTTTTTCTTTTTGGAGACAGAGTCTCACTTTGTCACCCTCAGTAGAGTGCTGTCAGGTCATAGCTCACAGCAACCTCAAACTCCTGGGTTCAAGTAATTCTCTTGCCTCAGCCTCCGGAGTAGCTGGGACCACATGTTCCCACCACAATGCCCAGCTATTTTTCAGAAATGAGGCTTTGCTCTGGCTTAGACTGGAACCTGTGAGTTCAGGCAATCCACCCGCCTCAGCCTCCCAGAGTGCTAGGATCACAGGTGTGAGCCATCATGCCCAGTCTGCCTGGTTAGTTTTTCTATTTTCGGTAGAGATGGGGTTTCACTCTTGTTCAGGCTGGTCTTGAACACCTGAGCTCAAGCAATCCATACACCTTGGCCTTCCTAATGCTAGGACTACAGACGTGAGCCACGCGCCCTGCCTTGGTCTAGAGTTTTTATTTTTTCTGCAGTGAATATGCATTACATTTGCACACAATCTCATACATGCATATAAACGTGTCAGCACACAAAGAGGGCAAGGGAGCCCCTGGGAAGACAGGGTGGAGGGGTCTCTAGATCAGGGGATCAGGTTACTGGGAGGGGCTGGGTATGGAAAAGCTTCCTTGTTTTTTGTTTTTGTACTAGCAAAAGCAGTAACTGCCTTAGGAAGCCTTTTAGCCTCATTTTATGGATGAACAAGCAGAGAATAGGAGAGGGTAAGAGACTGCTCACATTCTCCCAGCTCTTTCTTAACATACCTTGGGAGATCAGAGTGGGCGCTGAACCCGGGTCGGGAGAGACCAGCTGTGTTCTTTTCAGTCTGTGAGAGGCGTCCCCACGTCCTTCACTCTGGATGGACTTCCATTTCGTGGTATTGTCCTGGGCATTATTTTAACTGCCCTGCCTGCCACAGTGGGGATCACAGTACCCCACAGACAACAGCGCCGCCCCTCCCAGTTGCCACCTTAGCCTCGGCAGGTGCAGACTGTCTCCCCCAAGCCCAAAAGTTTATTCCCAACCAAACACACACTTCTTGGCGAGTGAAGTGGCTCTCCTACCTCCTTGGCTTGAAAACCACCCAAACCGCTTCAAAACATGCATCAGATTATATTTTTGTGGTTTTTAAAACCCACATTACTTTTAAGAGACAAAGCAGAAAGAATCCTAACCTAAGGATAAATCAACAAATATTACACAGATAAGAACACCTCAACTCCCAAAAGAACCATATTAAAAAACTAAAAAAAAAAAAAAAAAACCTCATTTTTTAAAAAACATAATTATTGGCAGGGAGGGGATGTGGCAAATGGTGCCTTCGGCTTCGTGTGCAAAAGTTGGCTCTAGCTTCTGAAAATAATTTTGGAGATCTGAATTCAAAATAGACAATTCGCCTTCCTTCTCCAGCCTCAGGTTTGTTTGGATACCCGGGCTCCCGGACTTTACAGTGGTTGTCAAAGAAACCGAGTTCCCTAGGCGTTCTGAAGTTCAAGGGACTTTTGCCTCCTTCGCAGGAGTCGGCGCCCCGCGGAGCCCCCCCCCCCCCGCCCCAGGGCGCACCTGCAGCGCAGCCGGAGCCGCGGCGGATCAAGCCCGGCAGGCGCTCGGGTCCCCGCTCCGCAGCGGCTCCCGGGGCAGGCGGCGGAGCCACCAGCCTCGCGGCCAGTCCAGACCGCGGCGTCTGCCGTGCGCGGAGGAGTCGGGGCACCTGGGTCCCGTCCCTCCGCCGAGTCACACGTGGCCTCTGGGCTCCACCCCACCGGGACCGGCCTCCGACTCAGGCCGCCGTACTCACCGCGGGGCCCGCCAGCACCAGCAGCGCCCGTAGCTCCTCTCGGAAGTCGGACAGCCTCAGGCGGCGCGGCCCGCGACGCTCAGGGGCGGCCTCCGGGCCTCCGGGCCGGGGCGCGGGGTCCCGAGGAGCCTCCATGTGCCCGCGCGGTGCGGCGGGCAGCGCGGACGCCGCGGCTGGGACAGCGCAGGGCGGCCGCGCTCCAGTCCCCGCCCAGGCCGCACCCCCAGCCCGCCCCGCGCCGGGAGCCTGCGGGCCGCGGAGCCGCCGCCAGCCAGTCCGCGACCTTGGACGCCCCCGCCGCGCCGCGGCTGTACTGCGGACGCCCGCGGGCCTGCAGAGGCGGAGAACTGGGGCGCTTGGAGGGCAAAGTTTGAAAAACCTCTGGAAAGTAACGGAAAGCCCTGTGGGGACCGGTCCTCTGAGTCTCTGACCCAGGGCTCTGCAGGTGGCGCTCGGCACGCGCTCGGGGACTAGTTTGGAGTTGGCCATATTCTTATCCCCGCCCGTTGTTCCATCACAGATACCGGGATGTCTCTGGATGGGCAGAGACTACGCACTCCCACCTCCTCGCCTCAGTCTTAAAAGTTTAGCTACCTAAGCTCCTGGACTTTATAGGTAGTTTTCAAAGAAACCAATTCCCATAGTATTCTGAAGTTCACATAACTTCTGCTTGGTTGGTTGGAAGCGGCGCCCAGGGAAGGCACACCCAGGGCGCAACTGCAGCCTGCACCCGGATCAAACCCCGTTAAGAGCGCAGCAAGGACAGGGCAGGCAGCTCCCATTCTTCAAGCAGTGCCACTGGCGTTCCCTGGTCTTCTCGGATGTTTATCCATCAGCCTGGTGTGGGAGAACATGGGTTCAAGAGACGTCTGCCGCGATCCACCTGGAGCCCAGGCAACTTGCTTGCCTCCCAGAGCCTTGGTTTCCTCAACTGTAAACTCGAAGCAGTATCTCTATGGCCAGTGGTGGAGATGGGGTCGCACAGGTGCAGGGCCTGCGTCTTGCCCCGCGCTTTTAGCCTGGCACCACTGTCTAACAATGTTAGTTACCAGGACAAGAATGATTTCCCTAATAGTCAAAATTCTTCCTGTTGTAGGTGACCCAACGTAAGCAGAGAAAATGGAAAACAGAAATTTTTTTGGCTCACATAACCAGGAAGTTTGGATGCAGGGATTTACAAACAAGACCATTAGTGTCCGCCTCCTCGCTATCTCCATCCCCGCTTCTCCTCACCCTTGTGATTCTCTCCCAGGCAGCCTCTCTCTTCCTGCCCCCCACCCCCCACAGCCTCCTTCCTGTCTTTCCCACCGATAAGCCAGAAAGTAAGACGTTCCCCTCTTCTGGCTCCAACTAACAAAACATGGGGAGAAAACCTGATTGGCCCTGTTTCAGTTTCTTGCCCACCTTTGGAACAATGACCCCAGCCAGGGAAATAGGGTCTTGTGTTTGGCAGGACCTGGACAGGCACTCAGCTCTGTACCCAAGGGGCCAGGTGCTGTCCCTGAACAGTAATCGTCACACCAGAACTGAAGGCTTCGCATAGGGAAGGGACCCAGAAGAACAGAGGGCCCCCACAAACACCTTAAGATCGGCACTAGATCTCCCATCATGCTCTTCCTGAATAGTCTTCTGGAAATCCTGACCAATGTAATCAGACAGGAAACAGAAATGCAATGTGTAAATGTTCAGAAAGAAAAGACAAAAGTGTTAAAGGCAGTCCCTGAGTCACAAATGAGATGGGTTCTACAGGTTTGTTCGTAAGTTGAATCTGTACATAGAATGTAAGTTGGAACAGTTACACTCACCTGTTATTGTACCTGTAATTGCCTCTGTTCATAAGTACAAGTTGTACATCAGTCCATGTCTGTGACTCAGGGACTGCCTGAGTTATAATTCCAGGCAATACAAACAAACCAAATTGGAAAAAAGCTAATAGAATTAGTAAAGGAGCTTAGTAAAGTTTCTGCATAGAAGGGGCGACACCTGTGGCTGAGTGGGTAGGGTGCCAGCCCCATATACCGAGAGTAGTGGGTTCAAAACCGGCCCCAGCCAGCTAAAACAGCAATGACAACTGCAACAACAGAAAAAAAAAAGCCGGGCCTTGTGGCAGGAGCCAGTAGTCCCAGCTACTTGGGAGGCTGAGGCAAGAGATTCACTTAAGCCCAAGAGTTGGAGGTTGCTGTGAGCTGTGACACCACAGCACTCCACCAAGGGCCACATGGTGAGACTCTGACTCAATAAAAAAAAAAAGTTTCTGCATACAAGTTCTTCAACAAATCATGTAAGTCCTTTATGTGGGAAATAATGTCTATGAAAATATTAAAAGAAGAAATTTCTTTCACAATAGCAGCAAGTAAAAGTTCCTCGTGATATGGAGTATAGCTCCTCACTCCTGAAAGTCGGGTTATACCCGGTGACTTCCTTCCAAAGAGCGCCACGTGGAAAGTGGGGAATAGTAACCCACAGCAGAGAAATCTCATGACACTGCCTCAGCCAGCTGACCCAGGTTAATGCGAACTGGGATGAGTACTTTGTTTCCTAACCTGCCATAACAAATTAACAAAGCTGATGACAAAACAACAGAACTTTAATTCTCTCACAGTTCTAGAGGCCAGAAGTCCAACAGCAAGCAAGTGGCAGGGTTGGCTCTCAGGACAGCGGGGAGACTCCAGGAGAGAAGCTGTCCCATGACACTGCTGGCTTCTGGTGTTGCCACAAAACCCTTGGCAATCTTTGGTCTGTGGCAGCTTAGTTCCAGTCTCAGTCTCGGTCGTTACATGAGGTGCTCCCTGCGTGTCTGCTTTTGTTTACTCTTCATATAAGGAAGCATGCTTACATAGCCACAGTCCCTGGATGCAGGGATTTAAGACAAGACATGGGGCGGCACCTGTGGCTCAATGGGTAGGGTACTGGCCCCATATACCGAGGGTGGTGGGTTCGAAGCTGGCCCCGGCCAAACTGCAACAAAAAAATGGTTGGGCACTGTGGCAAACTCCTTTAGTCCCAGCTACTTGGGAGGCTGAGGCAAGAGAATCACCTCAGCCCAGGAATTGGAGGTTGCTATGAGCTGTGACACCACATCGCTCAACCGTGAGGGTGACAGAGTGAAACTGTCGAAGAAAGAAAGAAAGAAACCAGACATTGGTGTTCCTCTCTCCTTGTCTCCCCCACCCCTCTTCTCCTCACCCTTCATGACAATGATCTGTCATTGGGTCACCCTGGTCTGTGTGATCTCATCTTAACTTCATTACAGCCACAAAGACCTTATTTCCATCATCAGGTCATATCCTGAGGTTCCAGGCGGACATGGACTTGGAGGGGACACTGTTCAACAGAGCACAGTGCCCTTTATTGGCTGTGTTGAAATGGCGCTTTACACCTATGGTCTTCCTCTTACAACTCCAGTCTAATCATGAGAAAAAGTCAAATCTCAGTTAAGAATCGTCCTTCAAAACAACTAACCAGGAGTCCTCCAATAGTCATGGTCATCAGAAACAAGGACATTCTGAAGGATTGTCACAACCAATAGGAACCTAGGGAACATGATGATAAAATGCAAGGTAGTGTCTTAGATGGGATCCTGGGACCACCAAAAAAAAAAAAAAAAAAAAAGGAGGGGGGCATTAGGTAAGAACTAAGGAAATCTATGGGCTTCAGTTAGTACTAATCTAATAATATCAATTCAGCTTCTGAAAGTTGTTTAAATATAACTGGCTCCAATTGTTGGAACAAATAACTGAACAATTCAACACACCACAGCAACCAAAACCAATATGGAATTTGGGATTTTTGCAAAACTTTGAAGTTTTTACTTGCAGAGGGGTTAGAGCAATGTTAGTGTCGTCTGGGGTTATATTTAATAAGGACTAAATGTGTGTGAAAGTGTTTGAACTGTTTCTGTGTCTCAGTGTTCTCAGATTTTCATTTCATTGGGATTAAAAGCATCAGAGCTAAGTGTGGTCAGGCTATAGTGCAGGCAGATCCCCAAATTGTGCCTAGAAATACTTTTAATATAAAATATATGTGATACTTATTTATGAATTTTAGACAAGTTTTGAATTAGGAGCACATATGTAGGGGTTAGGAGCACATGTGTTCTTGAAGTTGTCCACTATTTTTCAGTTAATACATCTGGTTTAATTCCAATATATTTCATTCTTTTTTTTTTTTTTTGAGATAGAGTCTCAAGCTGTGGCCCTGTCATGAGTGCTGTGGCATCACAGCTCACAACAACCTCAGACTCTTGGGCTTACGTGATTCTCTTGCCAGCTTCCCAAATAGTTGAAACTACAGGCACTAGCCATAATGCCCAACTACTGTTTTTGTTGTAGTTGTCATTATTGTTTTAGCAGGCCCAGGCCAGGTTCCAACCTGCCAGACCTGGTGTAGTGGCCAGCGCCCTACCCACTGAGCTATGGGCACTGCCTCATTCTTTTTTTTGAGACAGAATCTCACTTTGTTGCCCTTGGAAGAGTGCCATGTGTCATAGCTCACAGCAATCTCAGACTCTTGGGTTCAAGCAATTCTCTTGCCTCAGCCTCCTGAGTAGCTGGATTACAGGCACCTGCCACAACACCCAGCTATTTTTAGAGACAGAGTCTTGAACCTGTGAGCTCAAGCAATCCACTTGTGTTGGCCTCCCAGAGTGCTAGGATTATAGGTGTGAGCCACCACGCCTGGCCCCAACATTTTTCATTCTTTTATTTATTTGTTTTTATTATTAAATTATAGCTGTGTACATTAATGCATTTATGGGGTACAATGTGCTGGTTTTATATGCAATTTGAAATACAACAACTGGTTAAAGCCTATTTTTCATTCTTTTATAATGTAACAGAATGGTAGTCTAGGGGGAGACAGCTAGATCAGGAAAATAGGTTTAATACCAGCCTAATAAGAGTGAGATCCCGTCTCTAAAAATAGGTGGGTGCCTGTAGTCCCACATACTCAAGACACTGAGGCAAGAGCATTGCTTGAGCCCAAAAGTTTGAGGTTGCTGTGAGCTATGACGCGACAGTACTCTACCAAGGGCAGCAAAGCAAGACTCTCTCTCAAAAAAAATTAAAAATAATAATAATAATAATAGAATGGGCCCAGCACATTTGCTCAAACCTCTACTCCTAACACTCTGGGATGCTGAAGTGAGAGGATCTCTTGAGTCAGGAATTTGAGACCAGTCAGAGCAAGAGCAACATACTGTCTCTACTGAAAATTAAAACAAAATTTAGCTGAGCGTCTTGGTGGTCACCGGTAGTCCCAGCTACTCAGGAGGCTGAAGCAGAAGGGTTGTCCAAACCCAGAAGTTTGAGATTACTGTGAACTATGCTGATAGTTCACATCACTCTAGCCTGGGCAATAGGGTGACACTCTGTCTCAAAAAAAAAAAAAAAAAAAAAGAAAGAAAGAAAGAAAGAAAATGGTGGCTCGGTGCCCATAGCACAGTGGTTACAGCGCCAGCCACATACACCCAGGCTGGTGGGTTTGAACCCGGACCTGGCCAACAATAATGATAACAACATCAACAAAAAAGTAGCTGGGCGTTGTGGCAGGTGCCTGTAGTCCCAGCTACTTGGGAGGCTGAGGCAAGAGAAATACTTAAGCCCAAGATTTTGAGGTTGCTGTGAACTGTGATGCTACGGCACTCTACAAAGGGCAACATAGTGAGACTCTGTCTTAAAAAAAAAAAAGGTCATAGAATGATTCTAAAAATATTTGATAGTGTAAACAAGCAAAGATATGGGAAAAAATTCCAACTAAGGAAAATAAAGAGGTAGGAAGTAGCCCTATTGGTTGATAAATTTTTTTAAATATTTATTTATTTATTTATTTATTACTTTTTTGAGATGCAGTCTCACTTTGTCACCCTCAGAGAGTGTTGTGGTGTCATAGCTCCCAGCAACCTCAAACTCTAGGACTCAAGCGATCCTCTTGCCTCAGCCTCCTGAATAGCTGGGACCACAGGGGCCTGACACAAAGCTCCGCCAGTCGTTTCTATTTTTAATATAGATGGGGTCTCACTCTTGCTTAGGCTGGTCTCCAACTCTTGAGCTCAGACAATCCACCTGCCTCGGCCTCCCAGACTGCTAGGAATACAGATGTGAGCCACTGTGCCAAGCTTGATAAATAGTGTTTAAAACAATTTGTAATTAGCACCAGACCTGACAGCTAGGTCAGGGAAACAGCAGGCAGCAAAACGTGGACCCTATTGGTAGGTCTTCTGTTTTGCTAAATGTAATGCTGAAGAGTCACCGGGATCCATGAAGAACAAAAGGATTGTCTCAGAGATGGCTGTGAAAAAGCCTGTTTGACTTGGGAAGCTTTTGTAGTTTGAGTTTGAGTGACACTGCACCATATCTGCAAATTTATTCAGAAGGAATGCACCTCATTAAAACGCTGGACCTTTTTTTTTTTTTTTGAGATAGAGTTTCACAATATCGACCTCAGTAGAGTGCAGTGGCATCACAGCTCACAGCAACCTGAAACTCTTGGCTTTAAGCGATTCTCTTGCCTTAGCCTCCCAAGTAGCTAGGACTCCAGGCGCCTCTCACAATGGCTGGCTATTTTGGGGTTGCAGTTGTCATTGTTGTTTAGCTGGCCCAGGCTGGGTTTGAACCCATAAGCCTGGGTGTATGTGGCTGGTGCCATAACCACTATACTACAGGTGCTGAACCTGAACCTTTTTTTTTTTTTTTTGAAACAAAGTTTCCCTATGTTGTCCTTGGTAGAGTGCTATGGTGTCAGAGCTCACAGCAACCTCAAACTCCTGGGCTTAAGCGATTCTCTTGCCTCAGCCTCCCAAGTACCTGGGACTACAGGTGCCTGCCACAATACCTGGTTATTTTTTGTTGCAGTTGTCATTTTTTAACTGGCCCAGGCCGAGTTCAAACCTGCCAGCCACGGTGTATGTGGCTGGCTCCATAACCACTGTGCTATGGGTGCTGAACCTAAAATTCTGAATCTTATAGTTCAATCACATTCCTAGTCCAGTCTCCCATTCCCCAGGTGAGTTATTGATGCTTAATAAAGTCATTATTATGTTCGTATGTGGCCTGGTGTCTGTGGCTTAAGTGGCTAAGGTGCCAGCCACATACACCTAAGGTGGCAGGTTCAAATCCAGCCCACCAAACAACAATGATGGCTGCAACCAAAAAATAGCCAGGCATTGTGGGGGGTGCCTGTGGTCCCAGCTACTTGGGAGGTGGAGACAGGAGACTTGCTTGAGCCCAGGAGTTGGAGGTTACTGTGAGCTGTGATGCCACAGCACTCTACCCAGGGGGACAGCTTGAAGCTGTCTCAAAAAAAAAAAAAAAGATGTTCATATGTGACTCTTAATCTGTCAATAGATTTTTAATTTTTTTTCTTTTGGAAACAGAGTCTCACTCCGTTGCCCTGGCTAGAATGTCATGGCATCAGACGAGCTCACAACAAACTCAAACTCTGGGGCTCAAGCAATCTGCCTGCCGCAGCCTCCTGAGTAGCTGGGACTACAGAAGGCTGCTACAACACCTGGCTAATTTTTCTATTATTTTCTTAGTAAAAATGGGGTCTTACTCTTGGTTAGGCTGGTCTCAGACTCCTGAGCTTAAGAGATCATCCTGTCTCAGCCCCCAGAGTGCTAGGATTACAGGTGTGAGTCACCATGTCTGCCCACCAAAAAACTTTTTTTTTAGACAGAGTCTCAAACTGTCACCCTAGGTAGAGTGCTAGGGCATCACAGCTCACAGCAACCTCAGACTCTTGGGCATAAGCGAGTCTCTTGCCTCAGCCTCCTGAGTAGCTGGGACTATAGGCACCCACCACAATACCTGGCTATTTTTGTTGCTGCAGTTGTCATTGTTGTTTTAGCAGTCTTGGGCTGGGTTCAAATCTGCCAGCCCAGTGTATGTGGCCAGCACCCTAACCACTGAGGTATGGGCACCACCGCCAAAAGACATTTTTAAAAACATGCATTGAAGTTGAGTTTTAACAGATTTTAAAAAATATATTACTTAAAATCACACTTTTATTCTCTTTATAAAGGATGCTAATTTAAGTTTGTCATAGATATCCTAATGTTTAGCCATCACCGATTCCTGCTGTAAACTAATTTCATAATGTGGTGTAATTGGTATATACTGGTGGATTTATCGCTATTTTTTTTTTAAATAAGAGACTCACTTGGTCGCCCTCAGTAGAGTGCTGTTACATCATAACTCACAGCAACCTCAAACTCTTGGGCTCAAGCAATGCTCTCACCTCAGCCTCCCAATGGGACTACAGGCACCTGCCCAACACCTGGCTATTTTTAGAGATGGCTCTCTACTCACTCTGGCTCCAGCTGATCTTGAACCTGTGACCTCAGGCAATCCACTCACCTTGGCCTCCCAGACTGGTGGGATTACAGGCCTGAGCCACCTCACCCGGCCAATTTATTGAAATTTTACTCAAGATTTGTATATCTATATGCTCTTAGGTAGGTAAGACGAATTTGTATATGGACTCACTGTCTTGGACCAACTTAAGTTGTGAAGGTCATGTTTAATCTTGTGGGATCAGTTTTGAGACTTTCTGTTTTTATACCCTGTGATTATTCAAATGTGATAGAATGATCTATTCCTTGAAGATATGAATGCTCTTACTTAGAAGACCATATGATGTTTTTTGGGGAAAGTGTATTTTCTTTTTCTTTTTTTTTTTTTTTTTTTGGCCAGGGCTGGATTTGAACCTGCCACCTCCAGCATGTGGGACCAGTGCCCTACTCCTTTGAGCCACAGGTGCTGCCCATGGGGAAGTGTATTTTCTTTTCAGGGTAACTGACCCACAGGTTCCGCCCAGTAAATGTGTATATTGTTGTAAGCTAGTAAGTTTGTGGCGATTTGTTACAACTACAAACTAAAAAGAAATTGCCACATTTGTTTTTTTCTTTTTCTTTTCTTTTCTTTCTTTCTTCTTCTTCTTTTTTTTTTTTTTTGAGATAGAGTTTCACTTTGTTGCCCTCCGTAGAGTGTCATGGCATCACAGCTTACAGCAACCTCCAGCTCTTGGGCTAGGGCGATTCTCTTGCCTCAGCCTCCCTAGATGCTGGGATTACACGCGCCTGCCACAGTGCCCATCTATTTTTGTTGTAGTTGCCACTGCTGTTTTAGCTGGCCAGGGCCAGGTTCGAACCCATCGCCCTGGGTATATGGGGCTGGCGCCCTACCCACTGAGCCACAGGCGCCGCCAATTTGTTAACTCTATAAACATTTATCGTAAATGACCAAAACTGACTCAAGAAGACTTAACAGCAACAACAAAGCCCTCAGAAGAAATACTAAACTTTCTTTTTCTTATTTTTTTCTTTTCTTTTCTTTTTTTTTTTGGCCAGGGCTGGGTTTGAACCCACCACCTCTGGCATATGGGGCTGGCACCCTACTCCTTTGAGCCATAGGCGCCACCCTCTTTTTCTTATTTTTAAATAAAATACACCAGGCCAGGTGTCTATAATCCTAGCACTCTAGGGTGCCAAGGCAGGAGGATCCCTTGAGCTCAGGAGATTGAGACCAGGCTTAACAAGAGTTAAGTCTCTACTTAACAAGAGTACTGTCTCTACTAAAAATAGAAAAACTAGTTAAGCATCATGGTGGGCACTTGAAGTCCTAGCTACTTGAGAGGCTCAGGAGCATCATTTGAGCCTAAGAGTTTGAGGTGTTGTGAGCTATGATGATGGCATGACACTCTACCTAGAATGACAGAGGGAGACTTTATCTCAAAAGAAAACAAAAGAAAAGAAAAGAAAACAGAAGCAGACACAGCAAACACAGGCAAGAGAAAACAAAAACACAGAATCAGTGAGAGCTGAACTTTATTGCCTCATGAAATTCACTGGGCAGGGCCGGGATAAACCAGCCCCATGCATTGTTTTCCTGTTTCCAGAAGGTAAGTGCCTGCAGGCCCTCTTGCTGGACCCTTCAGCAAGGGGAGACGACCGGACACAGATCCATTTTAGACAAGAGAAAAGTGTTATCTGCAAAACAAGTGCATGGTCAGACTCCAGAGAGATCGCCAAACAAGAAAACACTACAGGTTTCTGAAGGAAAACAAAAGACAAACATACCAAAGTCACTAAGCCTGTCTATTCTTCACATGAAAAAACAGCAAAATACTCATTTGAAAATCATGTCCTTAGTGGCCGCATAACACATCTTCAGGTATTCGGCATTTCAAAGTCGGGGGGAAGTGTTTAAGCTCAGAAAGTCTACAGTTTACAGGCAGGATTGAAGTTTCATTGATTTGAGATACCAGAACTTGACAGAGCGACCTTGGGGTTCTTTTATTTATTTATTTATTTATTTATTTATTTATTTATTGGCCAAGGTTGAGTTTGAACCCACCACCTCTGGCATATGGGGCCAGCACCCTACTCCTTGAGCCATAGGTGCTGCCCTTTTTATTTATTTTTGAGATAAGAGTCTTGCTATGTTGCCCTGGGTAGAGTGCCATGGCATCATAGCTCATAGCAACCTCCAACTCTTGGGTTTAAATGATTCTCTTGCCTCAGCCTCCCAAGTAGCTGGGACTACAGGCGCCCGCCACAATGCCCAGCTATTTTTTGTTGCAGTTGTCATTGTTGTTTTGACTGGCCCGGGCTGGGTTTCAAACTGCCAACTTTGGTGTATGTGGCTGGTGCCATAACCACTGAGCTATGGGTGCCAAGCCAGACCTTGAGGTCCTTTGCTTGTTGGCTTAGTGTATCTGAGGGTCCAGAGTGTTTGATCTGTGATTTTCTCCTACCTGTGAGGTGTGGTTCTATGCACTGAGCTATTACTGTAGCTGTCCCGAGCATGGTTTTGTTTCCACAGAGGAAAATGGAGCTGTAGCTTGGAGCAATCATACCTCTTGAACCCTCCCTCCTGAGGAAAACGCCGTAACTGGTACAAAAAGCATTTTTCCCCCTTCATGAGTAGATGGTTGACATTGCCTTTATCCTTGGAATTAGGTATTCCCACAGAGTGTGTCTCCAGGCAGCTCTTCCTGCCACTTTCCTGAGCCCTTTCTCTGCAGAGTCACCTGCTTCCTCAGCTCAGCCAAAGATTCAGGTGGCACCTGCAGCTCAGTGGGTAGGCTGCCGGACACATACACTGAAGTTGGCAGGTTCAAGCCCAGTCTGGGCTTGCTAAAACAACAATGACAACTGCAACAAAAATATAGCCGGGTGTAGTGGTGGGCACCTGTAGTCCAGCTACTTAGGAGGCTGAGGCAAGAGAATTGCTTGAGTCCAAGAGTTGGAGGTTGCTGTGAGCTGTGACACCATGGCACTTTACCCAGGGCAACAGCTTGAGACTTTGTCTCCAAAAAAAAAAAAAAAATAGCTTCTTTAAAATGTCTTTATTATGGGTGGCACCTGTGGCTTAGTGAGTAGGGCACTGGCCCCATATACTGAGGGTGGCAGGTTCAAACCTGGCCTTGGCCAAACTGCAACAAAAAATAGCTGGGTGTTGTGGTGGGTGCTTGTAGTCCCAGCTACTTGGGAGGCTGAGGCAAGAAAATCATCTAAGCCCAAGAGCTGGAGGTTGCCCTGAGCTGTGATGCCAAGGCACTCTACCCAGGTCAACATCTTGAGACTTTGTCTCAAAAAAAATAAAAAAACTTCTTTAAAATGTTTTTATTATTGGGCAGTGCCTGTGGCTCAAAGGAGTAGGGTGCCGGCCCCATATGCCGGAGGTGGTAGGTTCAAACCCAGCGCCAAACACACACACAAAAGTTTTTATTATGGGCAGCACCTGTGGCTCAGTGAGTAGGGTGTTGGCCCCATATACTGAGGGTGGCAGGTTCGTACCTGGCCCCCGCCAAACTGCAACAAAAAAATAGCTGGGTGTTGTGGTGGGCGCCTGTAGTCCCAGCTGCTCAGAAGGCTGAGGCAAGAGAATCATCTAAGCTCAAGAGCTGGAGGTTGCCCTGAGCTGTGATGCCACGGGACTCTACCCAGAGCAACTTGGGACTCTCTCTCTCTCTCAAAAAAACAAAATAACAACAAAAAAAAAAGATAGTCATTCGCTAGCAAACAACCACCAGGACAATCACAAACGTGGCTGCCTCTGAAGCCCGGTCTCCTGTGTTGTTCACAGCATCACAGTGCAGTTTTCTCTTGGGTTTTGTGAATAAACTGTTTTAGCTATTTGGGTGCCTTGGTGTATGTGGCCAGCAACCCACCGACTGAGCTATGGGCATCACCCTGGCTATTTTTTTGTTGCAGTTGTCATTGTTGTTTAGCAGGCCTGGGCTGGGTTTGAACCTGCCAGCCCCAGTTATGTGGCCAGTGCCCCAGCTGCTGAGCTACAGGCACCAGGCCAAGTCATCAAGTTGTTGACAATTTGTTATGGCGGCCCTGGGAAACTCAGACCAGGTACAAGCAGAACTGACTCTGCCTATTTTCTATTTTATACAAATGGAATTATACAGTACACGTTTCGTGTGTGGCTTCTTTTATCTCACCTTATCTCAACTGTGAGATTCATCCACGCTAATAAGTGTGGGTGAGGTTTGTTACTGTTAACCCTTATGGCTGCACACGGCCACATAACCCACGTGTGACATGCCCAGAATTCATGCCCCCTTCTGCAGAGGGATGTTGAGTCCTCTCCAGTCTGAGGATTTTATCAATGTGGCCTTACCAGCATTCTGGTGCATGTCTTTTGGTAAACAGATATACACATTTCTATGGGGTTTATATCCTGGAGTATGTCCCTAGGACATGGGGTGTTCCAAAAATTCTCCAAAGTGGTTGTCCCAACTTACAAGCCTCTAGCAGTGTGGGAAACTTCCATTTGCCACACTGTCTTACCAACAGTTGGTGTTTTTCATTTTAGCCATTCTGGTAACAGTGATAGTATATTGTGCTTTTATTTTTATTTTTTATTTATTTATTGAGACAGAGTTTCATTATGTCACCCTCTGTAGAGTGCTATAGTGTCACCGCTCACAGCAACCTCAAACTCTTGGGCTTAAGTGATTATCTTGCTGGGACTATAGGCGCCTGGCTATTGTTTGTTGTGGTTGTCATTGCTGGTTAGCAACACCTGGCTATTGTTTGTTGCGGTTGTCCTTGTTGGTTAGCAGGCCCAGGCTGGGTTCCCACCTGCCAGTCTCAGCATATGGCTGGTGGTGTAATGACTGTGCTATGGGCGCCGAGCCTACATTGTGCTTTTAACTTGCATTCTCAGGTGGACTAAAGAGGTTGGCATCTTTTCGTGGAATTATTGACCACATGACTATCTTCTTTCTAAAGAGTAAATTCAAATCTTTTGAATATATTTCTATTGGATTGGTTGAATGCTACCTATTTTTCTTACTGATTTTAGGAATTCTTCAAATATTTGAATGCGGGTTGCTCTGAAGTAGAGATAGACATGCCTTCCAGTGGTTTTTAAATGTGTGGAGATTGCAAAAGAATCTCTCATGGTTTTGAAAATCTTGTCCATCAGAGCGCTTGAGGCTGGAGGTTGTGGCATCTGCAGATTGGAAGTTTGAGTTTGGAGTTCCAGCCGGGATGATCAAGGTTGTTTGTACCGACTATCTGGGGAAGAAGGTCCATGTTAAATGCAACACCCGTGACACCACTGGGGACCTTAAGAAGCTGATTGCAGCCCAAACTGGCACCCATTGGGACAGATTGTCCTTAAGAAGTGGTACCCAATTTTTAAGGATCACGTGTCTCTAGGGGACTGCGAAATCCATGATGGGATGAACTTGGAGCTTTATTACCAATAGAGCAGACTTCCTTCCCCCACTCTACTGTTCTTCCCTCCCACACTGGTATGGAGGCTTGTTTTTAAAAGCTAATTTAGAAAGGAGGCACCAATGGCCAGGAGGGAATAATCTCAAGTTTTATCGTGACCACTGAGATACATATCTCACCCATGAGTCTCCATCTGTGAGAAAGACACACTGCAGTGGGAGGAAGCACAAAGAGAATGTGAGGGACTATGATCAGAAATGGATGGAAGAGGGGGCCCAGAGCCTGACTGACAAAACAACAGCTGCATTGCAACATAGAAAAATACCTCCTACTCCATTCTCTGCCCCTCCTCCTGCAGGGGCGATGATTCCACCTCCCCCTAGTCTTCCAGGTCCTCTTCTTCCTGGGATGATGCCAGCACCTCATATGTGGGACCCTCCCATGATGCCGATGATGGGTCCTCCTCCTGGGATGCTGCCAGTGGGACCTGCTCCTAGAATGAGGCCACCCATGGGAGGTCACATGCCAATGATGAGACCTGGGCCCCCAGTGATGAGACCTCCTGCTGGTCCCAGGTTGGTGCCCACTCATCCTGGAATGACTTGACCAGACAGATAAGGGTAGAGGGGAGTTTTCTTTATGTCAGTTTCATATTACTTGTTCTGCTTCACCAGGAGATCATGGTACTGTGACTCTGGGTGTTTTCTTAATAGCCTGGTAAGGAAGACTTGTTCCTCCTTCCTGTCAAAGAGAGAATAGTTTTGAAGGGAAGAAGTAAACCCAAAAAAGGGGCACTTTTCATTTGTATTGTGAAATGTGAAAATAAAACTGTTAAGTATTTTAGTTAAAAAATAAAATAAAATAGGGCAGTGCCTGTGGCTCTAAGGAGTAGGGCACCAGCCCCATATACCAGAGGTGTGGGTTCAAACCCAGCCCTGGCCAAAAAGTGCAATAAATAAATAAATAAAAATAAAAATAAAATAAAAACTCACTTTAATGTGGAAGTCACTGGAAGCGAAGCTGTATAAGTAGTGAAACCTGCCGGGTGGGAGCCGGCTGGGTGCTGTAGGCTGGTGGGCTGATAGGGTGGCAGATGAGGAGGAAGACCCTGCTTTTGAGGAAGAAAATGAAGAAATTGGAGGAGGTGCAGAAGGTGGACAGGGTAAAAGACAGAGACGTTTTTTCTGAAGAATTGAGATGTATAATGGATGGCTTTCGAGATGCAAAGAATCCTTACACTGAGTCAGTAGAGCTTCTTGAAGAATATCTCCTCTTGAAGAATATCTACCGTGATAGAGTTCATTACTGAAATGACTCACAAGGCTGTGTCTATTGGCAGACAAGGTCAAGTACAAGTTGAAGATACCATCTTCTTGATTCAAAAGGACCCTGGGAAGTTTCTAGGGTTAAAAACTTGTTTACTATGAATGAAGAATTGAAATGTGCTAGAAAAGCATTTGATGAAGACAACTATGGATCTTGACATCTTTCTAGTTTCTGAAACTCCATTATGTTCTAGGGAAACCATGTGTAAGAATTGCTATATTTTTGGGCAGTGCCTCTGACTCAAAGGAGCAGGGTGCCGGCCCCATATGCTGGAGGGGGCGGGTTCAAACCCAGCCCTGGCCAAAAACTGCAAAAAAAAAAAAGAATTGTTGTATTTTCTACAGTAAGGTCCCGATATCTACCTATGTAAATGAAAGGTAGAGAAACCAAGTTTTCTGCCTTTATTTTCATGACTGTGATTTTTATAGAGATATTGGATTAATTGCCTGCCTTTATATGATCATACTTGAATTACTATTGAGTTTTAATGACCACACATGAGTTAAAGCACCTTTCAAACCATGCAGTTCTTTCTGGCTGTTAGCCAGAGATGAAATATTAATAGTGTTCATGTGTTAGGCCTACCTGTGCCATTGTGAGCTATGCTGTAGCTGTTTAATATTTGAAATCTAGGCTCGGCGCCTGTGGCTCAATCGGCTAAGGTGCCAACCACGTACACCTAAGGTGGTGGGTTCGAATCCCCAGCCCGGGCCCACCAAACAACAATGGCTGCAACCAAAAAATGGCCAGGCGTTGTGGCGGGCACCTGTGGTCTCAGCTACTTGGGAGGTGGAGGCAGGAGACTCGCTTGAGCCCAGGAGTTGGAGGTTGCTATGAGCTGTGATGCCATGGCACTCTACCCAAGGGGATAGCTTGAGGCCCTGTCTCAGAAAAAAAAAAGAATTTGAAATCTAAATGGTGTCTTTAAAAGCTGAAATATGTGCTTTATGTATTCTGAAGTTTTTCTATGAAAGTAGTCTGAGATTATTGTAGTGAACATTTTTTATGTTTCATTTAAAGGGATGATACAGGAAAAGACCATTTTTTTGGTATAGATATTTATCTGTT
>CAUYQV010108766.1:0-24086 GCA_963574575.1 Galagoides demidoff
GCGGGCGCCTGTGGTCCCAGGTACTTGGGAGGCGGAGGCAGGAGACTCGCTTGAGCCCAGGAGTTGGAGGTTGCTATGAGGTGTGATGCCATGGCACTCTACCCAGGGGGATAGCTTGAGGCTCCGTCTCAAAAAAAAAAATAAATAAATAAACCTGTTGAAGTTGATACAAGTCAGACTGGAGGGTTGTACAATAATATTTATGTGTTGGTTATTTATGTGCTGGATCCTGGTGTGCTCTGCTTATGTACTTCTAGTAATGGGGAATGCATGGCCTCCTTTGAATAACTCTAATCTTCATATGGACTTGAACTCAGTCCCTCTGTAACTTCTGTCCATAGGTGCTGGTTCCTCTCAGTCCCTACACAGGCCTAACTTTCCAAAGGAATGCTTCACAAAGCTTCCTGGGTCTCTGAGAGGTTTTTCTGCTGCAGGTTGGACCCTCTCAAGTCTTCTCAAGATTTTTCCATGGTCTTTAATCACCACATGTGCTAATGATCCTCCTTGAAATGAGCTCTAGTTTGTCACTCTCCCCTGAAGTTCAGTGCTTAGAACTACATGTGGTTTTCCAGATGTCGCCTAATGAGTGTAGGCCAGGTGCCTACCCCACCCCCCAATGCTGTATTTTTATTAAGTGGATGAACCCGGACTTGGCTGTTCCTGCTGCCCATGACCACTACATTGCAGATGCATGCTGAGCTTTTGAATTAGGATATCCCCTCTCCCTTCACCATGAACAAAAGGAAATGATGAATCTTTTTTCCACTCTCTCGCCCCAAACCAAAATTTTGTATTTTCATGTGAACTTGAGAAGGAAAAAAATAATGCTATAAATCTAGAGTACCAGCTATTTGTAGCACCGTGTTCACTTCTGATCCTTATCAATGAGCACACAGACTGATTTATGTTTGTAGCCAGAGCTTACATTTCCTTTGGATTTTTCTCTTTTCTCTTAACATTATCTTACATGTGCACTTCGATGTGTCAGCAGAATCTGTAAATTTAATTCCTCCTAACAGCAACATAACATTCCATTGTCTTAAAGTATCATAGTTTGTATAACTTTTTCCAATTTTGGTCGTTGGGTCCCCTCCCATGTCTGCACTGTTAGGAATGGTGTGACCATAAACATCTTTGTGCTGTTTGCTTTCTTTTCTCTTTCGCATATTTCCTTGGGGTATATTCCAAAACTGGGATGAATGGGTGGAAAGATCGGAACAGTTTTATAGCTGTTTTTACATATTGCCAGACTGGTCTCCAGAGGGGATGGATACTTTCCGAGAAAGTGCCAAATAACACAGTGGGGACTGGAAAAGTCGTAGCTTAACTGGAAAAGCTGGGCCTGCCCTTAGGCAAGTTACCTAAGATTCCTTCCTTATCTGTAAATGAGGTTAAATAGCAGCTGAGCTATTGTTATTCTCTAAGAAGCACTTATGGGAACCCTGTGTTTCCTCCTGCTCCTTTGTACTGCCAGCATCCTTTTTTGCACTTGGATGGATTGTCTTCCTCTGTGGTCTTGTATCACAGTGTTTAGGAACTAGAAAAACATAATAGAAAAGTTCCTGAACTTGCACATGCACTTGAGTGTTTGTGGGATATGCCAAGTTTGGGGCCTGTGCTTTGGTATACTCACCAAGCTGGATCTGTTGCTGCAGGAAGAGTGGGAGGAGCATCTCCAGTTGATTTCAAGGTCTCCAGAGGCATAAGAGTTCATAGAGGAGATGGGCTGGAAACTTAAGGAGGGTGGTCAGAGAAAGTGGTTCATTACAGAGATCCAGGGAGGCCCAAGGTCTCCAGGTCTCCAGGGATGTTTGCCCCATCTCCAGTCTGCTGGAGGAGTTGGGAAGATGTGTTCAGTATCTACCTGGCATCTCTCTAGTCCCATTCTTGCTACTGAAGAAATAGCCAGAGCAACGAAAAAAATACACTTTTGTGTCTTCCCTTTTGTTGTGTGGGTAGTCATTTCCATGGGTAAAAATTCCTTCATTTTCCAAGATTCTGGGCTAATGATAGCTGTAAATTCTTACTACCTCTGTCATTTAGAAGTGGTACCTAATGTCCCTGTTGTTGGAGCTGGGCTCGTTTTACTTAGTGACTTCTTAACCAGTAGGGTGCTACCAAAGAGACATTCTGGAACCTCTGAGGTGAGGATGTGAGAACTTTTGACACTTCCACCCAGGTCTCTTGCAAGACTTTTTTTTTTTTTTTTTTTGAGACAGAGTATCACTTTGTCACCCTGGGTAGATTGTCATGGCACCATAGTTCAAGCAATTCTCTTGCCTCAGCCTTTCACGTATCTAGGACTACAAGCACTGTAATGCCCAGCTAGTTTTTCTATCTTTGGTAGATATGGGGTATCACTCTTGCTTAAGCTGGTCTCAAACTCCTGAGCTCAAGTGATCCACTGGCCTTAGCCTCCCAAAATGCTGGGATTATAGGCATGAGCCATCTTGCCCAGCCTCTAGCAGCACTTTTTCAAGGAGCCCTAAGCCATCATGTGAGAAGTCTGAGTATACTGAGAACGCCACGCTGTTGAGGTCAAATAAATATGCCCTGGTTGCCAGCTCCAGCTGAGCCCACTGAGGCTCTAGCAATGTGAGTGGAGCCATGCTGGACCTCCAGAAGGCCATCAGCCAGCTGAATGCCACTATTTAATCTCAGTTGATGCCACACATACCAGAAAAACTGTCCAGTTGAACTCTTTGGAATTTGTGACCTACAGAGGCAGGAGAGAGAGTGCTTGTTGTTTTATTTAAGTTCTGGGCAATTGATTTGGTAGCAACAGATAACTGAACACCAGGGTTGCCCCTGCTGAGCTCCCTTCCCTTCAGTGAGCACGGCTTGGCAGAGCCTGCATTGAGATTATGAGTCTCCTCATTTTTTGGACTAAATATCAGAGGGCAGGCAGAAGTCGTTGATGTCAGTGGTTGTATGGCAGGATTCCCCAAATGTATTTTTGGACTAGAGTCTATTATTTAGGATCTCTTATTGAATTTTATGGTCATATAGGGTGGGAAGAGTTGGCAATGTTCATATAATTTTTCTGTTATATTTAAAGAACAGAGCTCCTTCCAATAAACTAGGCTCCCCAGTTATGTATAGTTTGTTCCATGACAGTCCTGTCCTAAGAAGCTGGAATCCTAAATAAGAACCTGCTAGGAGTACCCAGATTGTTTGCAGTCAGTACACCCTCTTGACTATCCTCATCACTCTTTAGGTAACCAAGGAAATTTTACTTAAACTTATTGTAGTTGAATTTAATTGTTTTGGATTTTGATTAAATACTCCAGAGGGTTAAAAGTGTGCTTTTCCTGCCTGATGTGTCCATGTATCACATGATGACTGTTACCAGGGACCAGGCACACAGGAGAATCCAAAATGATGAAATAATTGACAGAACAGTTTTCAGCTTTCTCTGTTATAACATGTCAATTATCAACCGGGAAATTAATCATTAAGGTATTAACGAAATTTGTCCAGTGGTCTCGTTTGGCTGCATGGCTCCATCCACAGTAAGGCTAATTAACTTTTGGTCTTTCATTTATCACTTCCCTGGCAAATCAGTCTCCCTGTCCCATGTATTTTTAAGGGAGTCAACTCTTTTATTTCCATTTACTTCCATGGATGTGCTAGGGACTGCTATAGGCACCAAAACTAAAGCTTCCTCTTGACCTTCAGCACTTCCAAGCTGGTTCTGAAAGCTCAGTACCTCCATATTGATTCATTTCTTCCTCTTTATTCACTTATTTTTTTCCTGTCCATGCATTTCATTTTTTTTTTACAACTTTTTTCAAAATTTCAGATTAACATAAGGGAACATATGATTCAGTTATATTGTTTGCATTTGTTAGGAAAAATCTGAACTGTATTTGAGTACTTCCCTTAGGAGGTGTGGCATGTACCTCTACAATGTACTGTTGGGTGGGAACTTACTGAGCCCCTTTTACCTCCCCTCTCTTCTTGAATTTAACTGTGTTTTGCTTCTCATGTGGACCTGTAGTTATTTTCTTATTCTATTCTATAAACATTGGCTTGATAGTTAAGATGTGCCAGATACGGAGCCGGGCATTGTGGATGGGAACTGCTTTACGGGTGCTCTATGTACTTTCTGATTAAGTGACCCCTGCCCCAGAGATTGTTCTGGGAATCTGTATTAGGGAAAGCAATGTTCTCAGTAAATAAGAGTACAAAGCTGCACAGTAACAAGCAGGAAGGAACCGAGGGGTGTCTGACTCGGCATGTAACCTGCATCGCTGTGCTCCTTTGCTCTTGCTCTATTCCCCTGGTTCTTCCACAGCACTTGTTCATACATTGATTCCAAGTTCAAGACTGCATTCATTTGAATCAAAAAAATCTCCCCTAGATTCTACTACACTGGTGTCTACTTGCTTTAAGGCAATGCTTATTGGAGGATCCTACTGCCAATCATGGGACATTCTCTACTAATCAGTTATGGAGAAGCACCAACTGTATTCCAATGAGAAAAGATGGCTCAGGAGACATTTTAGTCCACAAAAGATGCCATAGCCTCTCAGAGGGCAACACAAGGCCAACTTTTGTCTTTGGGGCCAGTGGGGTTTTTGGCACTATAAACTTACCTAAGAGGTTACTACAGTGTAAAGGAGCCTGAAAGTTCTGAAGCCCAGGGGTTGACTACACTGTGAGCAGGACTTGGAGATCTTGGAACTAAAGAATAGCTGGAAACCTAGCTGATTCAGTGGCATCAAAGGCAGTGCTGTTAATTCTACCCCTTGCCCAACCTCTTATTTAACAATGACAGATCTTTTCTTTAGAGCCCATTTTCCTTTTTCCACTCAAAACAGAGACACATCAATCAAGGTTAGGATTCAAGAAGACAGGGGAATATTTGGCCTATAGCCAGGCAAAGTGAGGCAGTAAATGAAACAATTCCCAGAGGCAGTTACTAAGAGGGTTTACCTGCCAAACATTTATCAAGACTCACTTTCAAATTGTAGCTCAGCAGCTCAGGAGGCAGGAAGTTATATGCCAACTCCAGGGCCACTGGTGAGAAAGATAAGGAACAGTGGAGTCCCTTAGTTTCAGAATAGAGACTGGAGGCCCCATCTGGCAGACCTATTGGACATTCAGACTGGGTGAGTGGGTTGGCCCCAACATCTCATCTCAATGATCTCTGAACCTTGGTTTGTCCTTTGCCCATGTCTTTGGCTCCACTTTCAAGAAGCACTTGAACTTCCTTCCACCTTGAAGTGCTGGTCCTGACTCTCTGTGCTAACAGCCAGGTGTTTCAGATGGAAGGAACATCACTCCATGTGTGTTCCGTCTGTGTTTGTGCTAAGCTATTCTCTCGCCCAATCTCCACAAGACCTCCTACTTGTTTTTCTGTCATCTCTCTTGGTGATGATAGCTGCTAGCTGACAAAGGCTCACTCTGAACCTGCTCCCCACCTGATTCCCTATACCCCATCCTACCACTCTTCAGAGCATACACATGGCACTTTCCTGCCCCTCTATAGTGAATCATTACAGATTTGTCTGAACCAAGTTGATTAGGAAATATTGAACTTGTAGAGTACAAACAGCCTGTGCCTATTAAAAATTTCTGTTTGGCGCCTGTGGCTCAAAGGAGTAGGGTGCCAGCCCCATATGCTGGAGGTGACAGGTTCAAACCCAGCCCCAGACAAAAACTGAAAAAAAAAAAATTCTGTTTGGGATGAGAAAAAAAAATCAGGATGTAAAATCGTATGGTATAACATAGGATAAACTTAGACTTAAGAAGTTACTTAGGAGAAATAACAATCACTTATGTGTATGTACCTAACAACAGTATCAAAATACATAAAGTAAAACTAATAGACCCTGCAAGGGGAAATAGATTAATCCACTATTATAGTTGAGGACTTCAATACACCTCTGTAAGAAAGGGACAGATCGGCTCGGTGCCTGTGGCTCAATCGGCTAAGGCGCCAGCCACGTACACCTAAGGTGGCGGGTTCAAATCCCCAGCCCGGGCCCGCCCAAACAACAATGATGGCTGCAACCAAAAAATGGCCGGGCGTTGTGGCGGGCACCTGTGGTCCCAGCTACTTGGGAGGCGGAGGCAGGAGACTCGCTTGGGCCCAGGAGTTGGAGGTTGCTATGAGCTGTGATGCCATGGCACTCTGCCCAGGGGGATAGCTTGAGGCTCCGGTCTCATAAAAAAAAAAAGAAAAGAAAAGAAAATACAGCTGTTGGAGTCACTTAAAGGAGAAGAATTTGATTTATTGTGCTTCGTTATTGATGAGATCACTATGCAGTAACCCTGAATTACTTTAAACACCTTAAATACAGGGTGGCAGTCGAACTTTATGGCCACCCTGTATCTGTATAGCTCCTTGCCAAGAGCTGAGCAATCTGCCCTCCCAGACTGAGGCTTGCACATGTAAGGCTGGCTGAAAAATTAAAATGGAGCCGTCTGGGGAATTTAGCACACAAGGAATTTTTTTTTTATAGCAAGTTTTTTGTTTGTTTGTTTTTGTTTTTTTTGAGACAGAGTCTCACTATGTCACCCTCAGTAGAGTTCTGTGGCATCACAGCTCACAGCAACCTTAAACTGTTGGGCATAAGTGATTCTCTTGTCTCAGCCTCCCAAGTAGCTGGGACTACAGGCACCCGCCACAATGCCCTGCTGTTTTGTTATTGTTGTCATTTTTGTTTAGCAGGCCTGGGATCGGATTTGAACCTGCCAGCCCTGGTGTATGTGGCCAGCGCTCTAACCACTGTGCTACAAGTGCTGAGCCAACAGTACAAGTTTTAATAGCACATGTTACTAATTACTAGGGAAATGAATTTTCAGCTTTTGAATCACTTACATAGTTTTGGTCAATGTTTTTTTTTGCAGTTTTTGGCTGGGGCTGGGCTTGAACCCACCACCTCCAGCATATGGGGTCAGCACCCTACTCCTTTGAGCCACAGGCGCTGCCCAGTTTTGGTCAATGTTGAATACATAAAGATGTCGTTGAGTCCACTCCCATACTAGGTTATATGTGTCTGGGGTCAGATCTATATATGTGTAGGCAGTTTCTGTCAAGAGTTATATAGAAAGCAAGAAAAGTGAGGGAATAAGTGTAAGACTTTATCCCTTGTATTTACATTTTCAAAGTTTTTATTTTATATGATGTATTTGTTTTCTTTGAATTTTTCTTCACAATTGATTAACAAATGTAGCTTGGTGTGTTTTTATGTACTTGAGAAAAATTATTCTGTTTGTCCTATGGAGAATCACTTGTGAGTCTCTCTTAGTCATGTAAATGTAAAAAGAATTGGCCTTCTTAGTCTAGAACTGGGGAACACTAGAGTATAGATATCACCTCAGAGGGACCTAGAAAAAGCTACCTTATCCCGATGTGCAGAGTTCATTTCTGAGGAGGGAATGAACTGATGTAATAGTCTCCATAATTGCCCCTTGCCTGCCTTCCTAAATAGCTTTATTGAGATATAAAACACACACCACATAATTTATCCCTTTAAGATTCAATGGATTTTAGTATACTTACAGATATGTGTAGCTGTCACCAGAGTAAACTTTAGAACATTGTCATCACCTTGAAGAAAAAATACCCCAAATCCTCTACATACTATCTATCTATTTGTCCCCTGGCCCCATCCCTAAGCAACCATACATTTACTTTCTTTCTCTCTCTATTTGCTTATTCTGGACATTTCCATGAATGGAATCATATGTGATTGGCAACTTAGACAGATAGTTCTGATGGAGGGTCTTTTTTGAAGTTGCAGTTACAATTTTGGTGGGACTATGGTTGTTTGAAAACTAGACTGTGGCTCAAGCAGCTAAGGCACCAGCCACATACACCTAAGGTGGCGGGTTCGAATCCCCAGCCCGGGCCGCCAAACAACAATGATGGCTGCAACCAAAAAAATGGCCGGGCGTTGTGGTGGGCACCTGTGGTCCCAGCTAGTTGGGAAGCTGAGGCAGGAGACTCACTTGAGCGCAGGAGTTGGAGGTTGCTATGAGCTATGATGCCATGGCACTCTACCCAGGGAAATAGCTTGAGGCTCCGTCTCAAAAAAAAAAAAAAAAAAGAAAAAGAAAACTAGACTGGGGCTGGAGGATTTGCTTCCAAGATAGTTCACTCACATGACCATTGGCAGAGGCCTCAGTTCCTCAGCATGTGGGCTTCCGGCAAGGCTGTTGAGTGTCTTCACAATATGGCGTATTCCTCCACCCACAGCAAGTGCCGTGAGAGTGAGAGGAAACTGCAATACATTTTATGACCAGTTCAGAAGTTCCACACCACCATTTTCACCATATTTTATTTGCTAGAGGTGAATCGCTGAATCCACACATATGTGGAAAGGAATAGGATCTATCTTTTGAAGGGAAGAGAATCAAAGAACATGTGGACATATATTGCTGGATTAAAGATCAATAAGGCTTGGTGCTTGTGGCTCAAGCAGCTAAGGCACCAGCCACATACACCTAAGGTGGTGGGTTCGAATCCCCAGCCCGGGCCCACCAAACAACAATGATGGCTGCAACCAAAAAATGGCCGGGTGTTGTGGCAGGTGCCTGTGGTCCCCAGCTACTTGGGAGGCAGAGGCAGGAGGCTCACTTGAGCCCAGGAGTTGGAGGTTGCTGTGAGCTGTGATGCCATGGCACTCTACCCAGGGGGATAGCTTGAGGCTCCGTCTTAAAAAAAAAAAAGAAAGAAAGAAAAGAAAACAGCACCAATAACTCTGTTCCTTGTCTTACCTATTTCTCTCAAAATAGAACAATTTGGAAGAACAATTTATGTATCGCCATTCTCGGCCTATTTTTGACCTGCTTGATGTGGATAGGGAAATGAAAATTGGTGAATCCACATTCCAAACATTCAGATTTCTCCTCAATATTAAAAGACATGATCTCAGAGAGCTTTACCAAGACTTCGACATCACAGGTGACCGTGTAAGTGCAGATCCCCAAAGTGTGGCATGGCAACCTCTTTTCTGAAGCAGACACTAATGTGACTGGGTGGGGAAGAGGGTGGGAAACCTGTTCAGCCAAGTGTATTGCATGGCAGCAGGACCAGAAAAAGCTGAAGAGACTTATGGCCCCTTGAAGAGAGAGGCTTGACCAAGTGCCACATCACATAATATAAATTCCAAATTATAGTTTAGAGGACACATAATATGGTGGTAACTGGTGTTTGGGGAAGATTCAAATAGCTTTGCATATGTAGAAAGGGAGAAATTTTATGATGGGAATATGTGAGCAATATCCTAGGAGAAAGCCATAGTGAAGACAGTAAATTCTGCACTGGAAGAGGAGACTCATTTTAGGGAAGTGAGTAGGAGCTAAGGTGGAAAGTAACGGACCATGTTGTGAAGAACCTTACATGCCAGCATGAAGCCTGGACTTGACCTAGTAGAATAAAGTGACCCTTGTTCATTGAGAGTCTGTAATAGATTCCATTCCTGGGTACTAGACTACTGTACTACAATCAGACTATAATTATGTTCTAATTACTCAGCCTCTGTAAGTTACCAAGTTTTTTTTTTTTTTTTTTAGAGACACAGTCTCACTTTGTTGCCCTCAGTAGAGTGCTGTGGCATCACTGCTAACAGCAACCTCCAGCTTTTCCAGCTCTTGGGCTTAGGCAATTCTCTTGCCTCAGCCTCCTGAGTAGCTGGGACTATAGGCGCCTACCACCATGCCTGGCTATTTTTTGTTGCAGTTTGGCTAGAGCTGGGTTCATACGTGCCACCTTTGGTATATGGTGCCGGTACCCTACTCACTGACTGAGCCACAGGTACCGCCCCGTTACCAAGTTTTCTTTTTCTTTTTTTTTTTTTTGAGACAGAGCCTCAAGCTGTCCCCCTGGGTAGATTGCTGCGGCATCAAAGCTCACAGCAATCTCCAACTCTTGGGCTCAAGTGAGTCTCCTGCCTCAGCCTCCCAAGTAGCTGGGACCACAGGCGCCCGCCCAGCTATTTTTTGGTTGCAGACGTCCTTGTTGTTTGGCGGGCCAGGGCCGGATTCGAACTTGCCACCTTAAGTGTATGTGGCTGGCGCCTTAACCACTTGAGCCACAGGTGCCAAGCCATTACCAAGTTTTCAATAAGAAATTATTACAATCCTGCTGTCATCTCAAAGTATCAGATCCTTTCTGAATTAGTTTTTCTGTTTTTTTTCTCCCACAACAAAAGCGTCTTAATTACAAAGAATTTAAGCTGTATACTATCTTCTCTATTGACAAATCCCTGAAGAGGCAGAGAGCAGCAGAAGAGAGAGAGAGAAAGAAAAAAACTCTGGTCTTGAAAATGCCTCATTACATTCCTATGAGCGAAGAATGACTCTTGGAAAATAAATGGAATCTGAAAGTAGAAAATTCATAACTAATTCAAACTGTTAACATGTCTAAAAATAAATTTAGAGCATAAAAATGAGTATCTTTACAATGACTTTTATATGTGAAAGGTTCAAAAGAGCTCTCCTCAGTCAGCAGGTTTTGAATAATAACCAATTGACCTCATACAGAACACACACTAATGGAATGTGAAGCAACCACTTTCTCTATGTTGACATAATCCCAATTCCACTGCTGCTTTGCAGACCAACCCTAATCAATAGGGCCTTATGTATCCAAATACAGGAGAACCTCTGTAAATTGACTAAAAGGACTGTAACAAACTGGCCAATAGTAATCCTAGCATTCTGGGAGGCCAAGGCAGGAGGATCACTTGAGCTCAGGAGTTTGAGACCAGCCTGAGTGAGAGTGAGGCCCCATCTCTACTAAAAATAGATAAACTAGCAGGGTGTGGTGGAACATGCCTGTAATCCCAGCCACTTGGGAGGCTGAGGCAAAAGGATCACTCCAAGAGTCTGACGTTGCCGTGACCTATGACACCAAAGCACTATATCCAGAGTGACAGAGCAAAACTATCTCAAAAAACAAAAACAAAAACAAAAAACAAAAATCTGGTAACATATAGAGAACGAGGGCTACTGTACTGATACATACATGTGGTGCATGTCTGGTTTATGAAAATTAGGTCAACTTAATGAAGTGGTCAACTTTGGAGGTTCTACTATAATTGCCAACACTTACGGAGCTAGAATGTGAGGCTTTCCAGATACTCATTACTAGTGGTCCAATACTCTCAGGATCCTTTCTAGTCTCTAATCCTTACGCTAAGGCCACCTAGATGCCAGAGATTCCAAATTGGCCAATAGTGAAGCGCCTCCAACCCTAAGAGAAGTCAACCTTTAAGGATATGGAAGTTATGCTCTTCCTAGAACCTGAATTACTGAGTTTGGTACTTGAGCATCTGTACCAAATCTACTAGGGTAAAATAATTATTATGCACCCTTATATAATTTTTTGCATACTGTCTTGAGTAATTAAAAAATTTTTTTTGAGGCTCGGCACCTGTGGCTCAAGAGGCTAAGGTGCTAGCCACATATACCTTAGCTGGCAGGTTCAAATCCAGCCCAGGCTCACCAAACAACAATGACGGCTGCAACCAAAAAATAGCCAGGCATTGTGGTGGGCACCTGTAGTCCTAGCTACTTGGGAGGCGGAAGCAGGAGAAACACTTGAGCCCAGGAGTTGGAAGTTGCTGTGACCCGTGATACCATGGCACTGTACCCAGGGCTACAGGTTAAGGCTCTGTCTCAAAAAAAAAATAATAATAAATTTTTGGCATAGGACTTGGGAATCCTCTCTACTTGAGTGTACTGTGAGGTTAATAATGATGACAACTATAATATATTATGTGCTTGATATGGGTTAGACACTTCTTTATTTTTATTTTATTTTTTGCAGTTTTTTTCCCCAGGGCTGGCTTTGAACCTACCACCTCCGGTATATGGGGCTGGTACCCTACTCTTGAGACACAGGTGCCACCCAGGCAGTTCTTTAAATGCATGACGTTATCCTTGTAACTTAAGTGTTATTATTGGTAGTTTATAGATGAGGAAATTGAGACCTAGAGAGATTAAGAAACTTGTCTGAGAACATATGGCTCACAATTGGTAGGAACAGGATTCAAAATTTTTTTTTTAAATTGTTTTTCCCCCTTTCTTTCTTTCTTTTTTTTTTTTTTTTGCAGTTTTTGGCTAGGGCTAGGTTTGAACCCACCACCTCTGGCATATGGGGCCGGCGCCCTACTCCTTTGAGCCACAGGCGCCGCCAGGATTCAAATTTAAGATCATAACTCATCATTATAGCCAGGATGTGAGTACCTTCAGTTTTAGCAGACTCTGTGTAAGTTTTTTTTTTTTTTTTTTTTGAGACAGACCCCCCTGGGTAGAGTGCCATGGCATTACAGTTCACAGCAACCTCCAACTCCTGGGCTCAAGTGAGTCTCCTGCCTCAGCCTCCCAAGTAGCTGGGACCACAGGTGCCTGCCACAACACCCGGCTAATCTTTTGTTGCAGCCGTCATTGTTGTTTGGCAGGCCTGGGCTGGATTTGAACCCACCAGCTCCAGTGTATGTGGCTGGCACTCTAGCCACTGAGCTACAGGCGCTGAGCCTATCTCTTCTATATTTAATAGACATGGGATATTGAGAACATGCTTTTGAGCATGACTAATATGTTTAGCAGCCAAAACTCTTCCTCACAATAGTACCACAAAAACTGCATGGAACTAGCAAAAAATAAAAATGAAAGACCCAACTCAAGTCACTGGACCTTCAGTCTGTTTTTCACATGGGCATAAACGGTATGGATTTGTTGTGAAGACCAGAAAATGCAAAACATCTCACAACAGTGCTTTTTTTCTTTCCCTGATTTGACGAAGAATGTTGTCATTTTCCAAGGTGAAATTTATCCTCGGAAACAAATATGGACACACTACACAACACAATCTGGCCAAAAAACGGCAGCTAGAAATTAGCCATAGTTCTAAAGTGCCTTACCAGTAAGCTCATCTTGGTACAGGATTTTGCGTCTTTCTGGCAACCTAGGTGGCTTTTACCACCAGATAGCCTTAGGATCTAGGCATGGTTCTGGGAGAAGAAACTTGCAAGGAGGTCTCAAGAAGACTTATCTCTCTTGTCTTCTAGGAGATAGGGGGGCCCTGAGATATATCAAGGGTAACCATGCCATTTAGGTTTTTTCTGGACATGGTTGTTAAAGCAATGAGAATACTATACTATCTTCTCAGAATGGGGCAAAGAGGAGGGACAGCCAAAGATAATGGGTTTAATAGGTATTAATTTTGGCTAAATAACTTTAAACCACATGTAATAAAGTTTCAGGAATGAGCAGGTATTAAGTTTTCCCCTCCTCTATGCTGGATTTAGGGTGAGCATAAAAGGTGAACTATCAGATTTTTTTTTAAAATACTCTTCCTTTAAAGGGCATCTTCATCACCACTAATTCTAGAATGGCATCAGGAAACTGAACTTTATCTCTGATAGGTCCAAACTGAAATTCAGTATAAAGACTAAAATTCAGGGGCGGCACCTGTGGCCCAAGAAGTAGGGTGCCAGCCCCATATACTGGAGGTGGCGGGTTCAAACCTGGCCCCAGCCAAAAAAAAAAAAAAAATTTGGAAGACTAAGATTCAAATGCACAACTGAACTGACACTCTTTTATTTATTTATTTTAGAGACAGATTCTCAGTTTGTCACCCTTAGTAGAGTGTTCACAGCAACCTCCAACTCTTGGGCTTAGGTGATTCTCTTGCCGCAGCCTCCAGAGTGGCTGGGACTACAGGCACCTGCCACAACGCCCAGCTATTTTTTTGGTTGCAGTTTGGCTGGGGCTGCGTTTGAACCCACCACCCTTGGTATATGGGGCCGGCACCCTACTCACTGAGCCACAGGCGCCGCCCCTGAACTGACACTCTTTTGGGACTAAAAATACAACAAATGAAACAATCTATGAATGTCCACTTCAGGACTTTTCTCAATTACGTTGTATGACAACATTTTTTAAAATACTTGTTGGTACATGTATGAGTAAACACTTCAATAAGTTTCATTATTTCCACAGTGGGTAAATCCACTGGATTGTGTTTTTGAGGGTATAGTTTACTAGCTTATATACATTTTAGGTATGTTTCTGGCTCTTACCAACACTCTATATGTCATGATTACATTATAGTTCCTTGGTAAATAAAGTATATTTAGGGGTCTAAGGAATGGGGGGAGAGAGGAGCGGCACTAGCAAGGTGGAAGAACGGCAGGCCCGAATGGAGAGAGGGCTTCCTTAACTACAGTTTTAGCCCTGGGCAATGGATAGGTTTTTCCACTGTTTATATGAGCCATAAAGAGGGAAGAGTTTTAGAGGAAGCTAACAATAAAATAAAATCATTTATCTCCCATCAGTCCTTTGCCCTCATGTCTTTTTTTTTTTTTTGAGACAAGAGTCTTATTTTGTCATCCTTAGTAGAGTGCTGTGGCAGTCATAGCTCACAGCAACCTCAAACTCTTCTTGTCTTAGCCTCCAAAGTAGCTGGGACTACAGGCACCTGCCACAATGCCCGACTATTTTTAGAGACGGGCTCTCGCTCTGGCTCAGGCTGGTCTCGAACCTGTGAGCTCAGGCAATCCACCCGCCTCAGCCTCCCAAGTGCTGGGATTACAGGTCTGAGCCAATGTGCCCAGTAGCCATCATGTCTTATCATTTTAACCTCATGCCAAAGACAAAGACTAGAAAAAGACCAACATGTGTGACATCTGCTGAGATGGAGAGTTAACCACTTGAACAGCCTCTACAGAACAGAGGGATCAGAGGCTAAAAGCATCACAAGAGACCCAAAAAGAAATCACAGGAGGCTGAGCTTGGTAGCTCATGCCTATAATCCTAGCACTCTGCGGGGCTGAGGCAGGTGGATCACTTGAGCTTAGGAGTTCAAGACCAGCCTGTACAAGGGTGAAACTTCATCTCTACTAAAAATAGAAAAACTAGCTGGGCATAGTGGTAGGTGCTTATAGTCCCAGCTACTCAGGAGGCTGAGGCAAGATCTCTTAAGCACAAGAGAGGTTGCCATGAGCTGCCATGGCACTCTATCCAGGGCAACAGTGTGAGACTGTCTCATTAAAAAAAAAAAAAAAAAAAAATCACAGGAGACTGGCTATTGCAAGGGAATTATCAGCTACATTCTTCTTTTGTCTTCTCCACAAGTAAAAACATTGTATCATAGTATCTGAGAAGAGTTGGAGGTTGACACAATTATATCTGCTGTGTCCTATTAACCAAAAATCTATTTTAAAAAGGTAGATTGCCTGGCTCGGTGCCTGTGCCTCAAGTGGCTAAGGCACCAGCCACATATACCTGAGATGGCAGGTTTGAATCCAGCCTGGGCCAGCCAAACAACAATGATGGCTGAAACCAAAAAATAGCCGGGCATTGTGGTGGGTGCCTGTAGTCCCAGCTACTTGGGAGGCTGAGGCAGGAGACTCACTTGAGCCCAGGAGTTGGAGGATGCTGTGAGCTGTGTTGTCATGGCACTCTACCCAGGGTGACAGCTTGAGGTTCTGTCTCAAAAAAAAGAAAAAAAGAAGAAAAAAAAAAGGTAGATTGCCTTTAAAACTGTCCTAAACTAAGGGCTTTTCTACATAAATAGGGAAAAGTCAGATGAAAATTATTCAATAAGTCGTATCAGGAAAAGTGGGATACCTATCTGAAAAAATAATCTGGACTACTACCTTATTCCTTTTACCAAAATAAATTCCACAGAACATTGAAAAGGGAATACTAAAAACACAAGAGAAAATTTTTATAATTGCAGAGTGGGGGCTCGGTGCCTGTGGCTCAATCGGCTAAGGCGCCAGCCATGTACACCTAAGGTGGCGGGTTCGAATCCCCAGCCCGGCCACCAAACAACAATGACGGCTGCAACCAAAAAATGGTTGGGCATTGTGGCGGGTGCCTGTGGTCCCAGCTACTTGGGAGGAGGAGGCAGGAGACTTGCTTGAGCCCAGGAGTTGGAGGTTGCTATGAGCTGTGATGCCATAGCACTCTACCCAGGGGGATAGCTTGAGGCTCCATCTCAAAAAAAAAAATAATAATAATAATTGCAGAGTGGGAAACCTTTTGAAATTAAGAAGAAAACCCAGAAACCATAAAATAGCAGACCGGTATGTGACCATGAAAAACTTAAAACCTGCACATAGCAAATTCCACAAAAACAAAAGATATGACAACATATTTTAGAAAAGGTTTCATTTCCTAAATAAAGAAAAAATAGTTACAAATCACCAGGATAAAGACCAAAATGTAATAGGAATTTGGACAAACATAACAGACAATTCACTGATAAATCTAACCCCAAATGCCTGAAAATAAATAGGAAAATGCTCAACTGCACTCAAGAAAAATAGAAAATAAAACAAAAGGACAAAGTTTTTCACTTACCAGATTCTCAAAGATCAAAAAGTTGGTCAGGATATAGGAAAATAAGAATAGTCTTACTGCTCTAAATATAAATTGGCAAAATCTTTCTGGAGGGCAAGTCACATACATGTATAGATTGCACTCTTTCTAGGAAAGCATCCTATAGATGTATATAGTCACAAAGATCTATATAGAAGGAAACTCATTGCAACATAGTTCACAGTCACAAAAGACTAAAAACAGCCCAGCTGAGAGCTGACCAGAACTAAGATTCTGAAATAATTGTGGGATGCCCAAACAATGGAATACCACTGGGAGCTACCAAGAGCAGTGAAGCACATCTAGATCTGTATGTGTGCTTCTCAGAATGCTGTTAAGATCATCAGGAGAAGCACACTGGGAAACTTTTAAAAATGCCAGTTATTATAGGCCAGGAGTGGTGGCTCACACCTTTAATCCTAGCACTCTGGGAGGCCGAGGCAGGTGGATTACTTGAGCTCAGGAGTTTTGAGACCAGCCTGAGCAAGACCCCCATTTCTACTAAAAATAAAAAAACTGAGGCAAGAGGATTGCTTGAGCCCAAGAGTTGGAGGTTGCTATGAGCTATGATGACACTATGGCATTCTACCCAGGGACAACAGCTTGAGACTCTGCTTTTAAAAAAAAAGCCAATTATAGGGCTCTACCCAGACCTAATGACTCAGAACCCTCTGGGAAAGGGCCTAGTAATCTTTTTTTTTTTTTTTTTGAGACAGAGTCTCACTATGTCACCCTCTGTAGAGTGACATAGTGTCACAGCTCACAGCAACCTCAAACTCTTGGGTTTAAGCAATTCTCTTGCCTCAGCTTCCCAAGTAACTGGGACTACAGGTGCCCACCACAATGCCCGGCAATTTGTTACTGTTGTCATTGTTGTTTAGCAGGCCCAGGCTGGGTTCAAACTCACCAGCCCCAGTGCATGTGGCTGCCGCCCTAGCTGCTGAGCTACAGGCATCGAGTCCTAGCAATGTTTTAATAAGCCTTACAGGTGATTCTCATGCATACGTAAATGTGAAAACCACTGCGCTAGAGTACCTTTAAAGATACCCAGAAAAGTGGCAAAAGTTGTTACCTTTGGGAAAAAGAAACAAGAGATGAGGGAAGGCAGTGCAAGGGAGACTCTTTTCACCTTGGTATGTTTGGATTATATTCCATTGGCAAGTATCATTGATTTTAAATAAAATACTAAGCATTTAAAACAAAACCTGTCACTTTTGTTCAAAAAATGAGCTCAGAGCTTCAGAAAAATTTATGAGTTTTGGTTTATAGCATGGTTCTTAAGAGAAAAATCAATAGCCTATTTGAGACCAAGATCTCAATGCAGAAATGAAACATATTTATAAATGACCATGTATGACTTGGCATAGCAGAGCCTAAGTTTGGTGATAATGAACTTATTTATTGAGCTGGGATTTTAAAAAGGAGGCCTTCACACTTCTCATTAGAATGAGACAGATTACCCTTATAGAGAGTAACAATAATGAAAAACCCAGAATAAAGGCAAAGACAAAGAGAGAATTGAACTTTTTTTTTTTTTAAAAAAGCACAAAACCCTACATACTAAAATTATACACATCAAGTATTGGTCCAATCTTACATCAATCTATTTACAATTAAACAGCACCATGGTTTTCTCATCTAGGTTAGTTGAACATGCCCAGAGTAGTGTTATTCAAAGTATACGTTCCTTTAAAATAAAATTAACTCTTATAAGAGATCTCAAATTCTCAACAAACAAACCTTTTGTCAATCATAGATAATGATGACATCATCAGTTTTCCTTAAAAAAAGTAGGCTTAAACACTTTTTTTCCAGTTGACAAACTTTGAGAGATGGTGCTATTCAACGTGGCACACAAAACTTTTTGATGACAGAGCAACATATTAAAATACTCTCTCATACCTCCACGTCTAAATATAAAAATTCTCCTTTGGAATTAATGCTGTTTTCTCTTGAATTTAGATTTAATCATCAGCAATCCTAAATTAGAGACAGCCACAATCTTTAAAATGATTGCATAAAAATAGGGAAGTAGTTAAAGCTTTAAGAAACATGGTAAGTTACAATTACAGATATATTTAATAAGGTTATAGAAAATGTAATACCATTTTAACCATTACATTTAAACTAATTAGCAGTTTCATTTTGTCATCAGAATTAATAATGGTGTTTCACATCTATGTAGGTGTGAAGGTTTCTATTCCCCAATTGAGAAACTGTCTTAAGTACCTTCTGGCCTCTACTTTTCTATCTCATGGATTCTCGGGAGTCCAGTGGTCAACTCTTAATCCCCTTCTCATGTAAAGAACCAACATTTTTTTTTTTTGCAGTTTTTGGCCAAGGCTGGGTTTGAACCCGCCACCTCTGGCATATAGGGCCAGTGCCCTACTCCTTTGAGCCACAGGTGCTGCCCTAAGGAACCAACTTTTAAAAGGCTCCAAATTAAACATAAACCTTGGCAGCTTTACTCTAGTCATAGGACAGAAAAATCAGGTTATCTCACTGTACTTTTTTCTCAATTCCCTGATTTACAGATGGTTCTTAATTTGCTTTTGCTAGGAAAGATGAGGGAGGAAAATTGTCATCCACCATGAACAGAGGTAACTAAACTGGGAAGCCCTAAGACTAAGGTATAAAGCAATGTTTCATTATTTGGTGATGCCAGTAAACCTTTCACACTTGTAAATTTTGAGTTGAAATTTTCTCTAAGAGACTGAAAATAGGCACAGTTCTCCCAGGCACAGATAGAATGGGTTTTCCTTACACTCTTTCTGCAATGTGGAGGAGAAGAGAATAATTACGTGATTATCCTGTAGTAGTGGGAACAACTGTACTTGATTCTTGGGTTCTCTGGCTCGGGAACCATACATTTGGGGTCACAGTTGGCTATGAAAAGCTCTAAGGAGAACAGATAAATCAATGAAGGTATTATATAGTAGTGACCTTCTAAGCCTCGATATGAAAACAGCTTCATTATACAGAACTTTCAAAATGTGTATGCAACAAGAGGATAAGAGACTTTTCAACTGAGTATGAGTTGAAAACCAGAGAGACTGCATTGACTACATTATTGCCTCGTGTTCCAGAAGGATGCCTGCCACCAATGTGCTGAAAGGCACCAAAATTTAGTGTGAATGTAAATAAGGACCTCAACATGTGGGGATGAGGAAAGCAACACTGAAGCACAATTCTCCAGTCTCTACTCCTTTATGGCTAAATATATGAGCTTAAGAATCAAAAACCAGAACAGACGCAAACATCAAATTACTACTCTTTTCAGTTTTCATTAAAGAAAAAAGCTTACATTTTATAACTGTTATTGATGTTTTCTGGAAATTCTATAATTTGATATATTTTTAAAAAATCTGTATTCAAAAGGTGCTTGGTGCTATTCTTCATGATGCAATGTTCCAAATCATTTAAATATAGCCATTACATAGTTGTTTTAAAATAAATGGTTATCTATTTCTTAACTGCTTCTCAAATTAGAAATTGTAATTACATGAGTCTCAAAGGCTGGCTCTTTGTGTTTTATTATTTTTGTTGGTCTCCATCACAGATGGAAATTTTCACTGGTTAATTCCTCAGAACTAAATCCATTCATAGGGAATTTAGAGCAGTGAAAATAAATTTCACGCCATAGAGTAGGAAATAACATCACAATAAAAAGAAGCAGAAGGATCAGGGAACCAGCCAATAGGATGGGTTCAGTTTTCAACTGGTGTTGGGTTCTGCAAAGGTTGGCTCACTATAACCTGTACAACATAGTCCTTTGGGATCTTCAGCTCTTCCAACTTCATTTTGTCAGTGAGAGGTCTGCCAGAGAAAAACCACCGCTGACTACTTGGTTCCACTCCTTCAGCTGCATGTAACCGTCTCTTCATGTGGAATACTGTGTCTGTGCTACGAACCACAAGTTTGAGGTCTTTGCCTGTAGAAAGGCGCAAACGGAGCTGAGATTCATATCCAGAATTGGGTGGTGGCTCAGGAATATCCAGAGTCTCTATGTCACTTTTTTCCTCTATCATGTTGATTGGTGGTGCTAAGCAATAGACTGGAAGCTGGTATCTGTTCCCCAGTTCATCATAGCACTCTGTAAGTGCACCTTCAGAAAGAGAAGATATGAAGAAGAGTTTAAATGAATGCATATTTGTTTATACCTTAAAAAATACTTGAGCTTCTCTTGCTAGCATGCCACTGTAGAGAAAAAAATATATAAAATAATGCCAATCACTATTAGCCAATCAGTCATTATCAAGTCCCATACCCAATTATTTGACTATTTTTATCTAATTTTACATTAACCAGGATATTTGAAGCTTCACATTGATACGAGGGTACACATTAGATTACATTTCTTGTGTTTGTAAGGTAAAGTATGAGATGTAATTGTGTCCTTCACCCAGGAAGTGAGCCATATACCTGTACATTGTACTTGTTAGGTGGGAACTTACCAAGCCCCTTCTTCTCAGGACCCTAGCTCCTTACCCCTAACCCTCGTTAAGTTATTTCATGTCTAGTTTACAATTTCATTAAAATATTAATAGAAAGGGCTGGGCCCTGTGGCTTACCCTTGTATCCCTAGCACTCTGGGAGGCTGAGGTGGACAAATTACTTGAGCTCAGTTCCAGATCAGCCTGAGCAAGAGCAAGATTCCATCTCTACTAAAAATAGAGAAACTAGCCCAGCATTGTGGCAGGTGCCTATATTCCCAGATACTCAGGAGGCTGAGGGCTGACAAGAGGATTGCTTGAGCCCAGGAGTTTGAGGTTGTTGTGAGTTATGATACCATGGCACTTTGTCTAGGGCGACAGAATGAGACTCTGTCTCAAAAAAAAAAAAAAAAAAAAAAAAAAATTAAAAGAAGGGAACTGAAAGCATAAAAAAATTCAAATTTGCTTATTACAACTGCCTAGGCCAAATAAAGGGAAATTCAAATCACACTGGGATATCTTTTTAAGAACAAGAATCAGCTATTTTTTTTTTTTTTTTGCAGTTTTGGCTAGGGCTGGGCTTGAACCTGCCACCCCTGGTATATGGGGCCAGTGTCCTACTCTTTGAGCCATAGATGCCTCCTCAGAGTCAGCTACCTTAAACAAACAAGAAAAAAACAGATCCCTTAAGGCCAACTTACCATAACCAAGTGTTCCAGAGCAGTTTTCTTAGTGTCTGGACTTCCTAAATTGAACTACTTGGCCAAAAGTCCTTAGTCCAAAAGAGATCACAAACTAGGAATCAGAGTCTTACCAGCTGTCACAGACTCACTCACTGCTTAGACATAAGTCTTATTAGCACACTTACTACAAACTGGAGGTATTTATTTAATCCCAATTAATCATCTATTACAAAAAAGCTATGGGGTTTTTTTTTTTTTTTTGAGACAAGAGTCTCACTATGTTGCTCTGGGTAGAGTGCTGTGGTGTCACAGTTCACAGCAACCTCAAACTCTTGGGCTTAAGCGATTCTCTTGCCTCAGTCTCCCAAGGAGCTGGGACTACAGGGGCCTGCCATAATGCCTGGCTATTTTTTGGTTGGAGTTGTTACTGTTGTTTGTCAGGCCGGGGTTGGTTGAGAACCTGCCAGCTCCGGTGTATGCGGCTGGCACCCTAGCCACTGAGCTATAGGTACCAAGTTGAAGCTATGAATTTTTAAAAGGAAGAACAAAAGGGGTATGAAGTTTCTAATAAGCTAGCTCAGGAGAGGTGAAAAAGCACTTATAGTTTTAAAGTATTAGTGGCTAATTTCCTTATAAAGCATAACCACATTATAATTTTATTAATTAATTTAATTAAAGACTGGGTCTTGCTATGTTGCGCAGGCAGGTCTTGAACTCTTGGGCTTCCACCCAGTTGAGTACTTTGGTAGACAGGCACATAACCTACATTATAACTACCAAGACTTCCGTGGGGAGCCTAAAAGCATGGCTTAATAAATATTTTATTTTAAGGTTATATATAATATGTCCTTTCCTCAAACCAGAATATTAATAGGTTGGGTGCAGTGGCTCACATCTATAATCCTAGCACTCTGGGAGAGGCCCAGATGGGCAGACTGCTTGAGCTCACAAGTTCGAGACCAGCCTGAGCAATGCCAGGTGTTGTGGCGGGTGCCTATGGTCCCAACTCCTTGGGAGGCTAAAGCAAAAGGATGGCTTGAACCCCCAGGAGTTTGAGGTTGCTGAGTTATGACATGATGGCACTCTACACGGGGTGAAAAAGTGAGACTCTGTCTCAATTAAAAAAAAAAAAAAAGGATATTAACAGCAGTTGGTTATCAACTGGAATAAATAGAAATACTTCAGAACTATCATATTCAGAACACTCATAGGATGCTGAGAAATGATTATCAATGAACAAATGAGTTAGTGAACTGGATGAAAACATAAAGCATGTGAAAAGAGACCAAAATGGTTGCCAATTCACCATGGGTCTGATCTGGTCTGCTTTCTAAGTAACATAAAAGGGGCTGCAGTGGTAGTCAGAAAGCAGAATATACATGACTTTCTCTTATCTATTCAACCTCTGTGTTATTCACTAACACTGCCATGACACTGAAGAAGTGAATCTAATTTAAACACAGCTGTAATCACTAGGAGTTCCCTACACCAGTAATATCCCACTGTAGTACCAGTTTACTTATATTTTTTGGTTGCAGCCATCATTGTTGTTTGGTGGGCTGGGCTGGATTTGAACCCGCCAGCTCAGGTGTAAGTGGCTAGCGCCTTAGCCACTTGAGCCACAGGCGCCGAGCCCAGTGTACTTATAAACGTGAGTATAGTCAAGTGGTCAACGTTCACTGTCTCAAGCTGCAGTATCTTCACATACCACAAGAGATGTAATACAGCAGGACTGCAAACCAAGGCAGTCAAACTAAAGGTAGAATGATGTCTTAAGTGAAAAATATCCTACGTTTGCAGACTCCCAGAACTGGAGATGCATGGCAGCCGTTTGTACAGTGCTAAAACAGTAGTGCAAGCCAACCTCAAACCAAAGGCACGGGCCAGGCATGGTGTCTCACTCCTGTAATCCCAGCACTCTGGGAGACTGAGGTGGGAGGATCACTTGAGCTCAGGCATTCGAGACTACCCTGGGTAAGAGTGAGGCACCATCTCTACTAAAAAAAAGAAAAATTATCCAGGCATGGTGGTGAGTGACTATAGTTCCAGCTAACTTGAGAGGCTGAGGTAGGAGGCAGTGTAAGGTTGCTGTGAGCTAGGCTGACACCATGACACTCTAGCCTGTGCAAGACTCTGTCCAAAAAAAAAAAGTACAAACTAATAGCTAATAGGCACTTTGGCTGAATACTCAATTCTCCAACATGATGGAAAGAAGCTCAAGTCTTTTCCTTCTTGCCTTTCAGCTCAGCAAGTCAGGGTTTAAGTTTTCAAATCTCAAACATGGGAGAGAGAAAAACTCCATGGAAGAGTTAGAGCCAGAAAGTATGTCGTCGTCTTCTTTTTTTTTTTAGACATGGTCTTATTCTGTTGCCTAGACTAGAATGCAGTGGTACAATCACAGCTCACTGGAGTGATATTTCCACCTCAGCCTCCTGAGCTGCTGGGACTATAGGCACATGCCACCATTCCTGACTCATTTTTAAGATTTTTTTTTTTTTTTTTTTTGAGACAGAGCCTCAAGCTATCCCCCCGGGTAGAGTGCCATGGCATCACAGCTCATAGCAACCTCCAACTCCTGGGCTCAAGCGAGTCTCCTGCCTCCGCCTCCCAAGTAGCTGGGACC
>CAUYQV010108768.1:0-13387 GCA_963574575.1 Galagoides demidoff
CAAGCTGTCCCCCTGGGTAGAGTGCCATGGCATCACAGCTCACAGCAACTTCCAACTCCTGCGCTCAAGCGAGTCTCCTGCCTCAGCCTCCCAAGTAGCTGGGACCACAGGTGCCCGCCACAACGCCCGGCTATTTTTTTGGTTGCAGCCGTCATTGTTGTTTGGCAGCCCAGGCTGGATTTGAACCCACCACCTTAGGTGTATGTGGCTGGCGCCTTAGCCACTTGAGCCACAGGAGCCGAGCCAAAATGTTTGCATTTTAAAAGGAAACTACCAGTTCACAGGACATCTTCTCAGGTTGGTTGGCCGGTAAATGGGATCGTATCAGAAGAATGGCACCCTCTGGGGGCCCTGAAATACCAACTCATGATGGGGTCCCTCCATGTGCAGCCTGCTATGTATACGCTCGGGGAGCCTACTTGGGGGTGGTAGGGAGCCCAGAAAGCTGCCTTCCATCCAACCCCTGCCAGGGCCCTGATGCAGCATGTGCCCAAGAAGCTCCCCTCTCCTCCTAGACACAAGACAGGTCCCACTAAGGGGATTTCTATTTAAATGAGTCATCCTTTGCTTCATGAATCCTTTTAGCAAAACGAAACCACAGATGACTTCCCGAAAGTTTTTTCCACTTGTGAAACACTTCTTGTTGACAGCCCAGCCCTCGCATAGCTAGCTTCTCACACCCCGAGCAACTTTTCAGAGCCGCACTTTGAATGGAGAGGACTAGAAAACAGTTTTAGAGAATATTCCTATGCATCATGCCTCCAAAAATAGCCCTTTTTTCCTTCTTATCCAATGATGAAAAAGGTTAATAATAGGCTCAAAACAAAGAGATGAGAAATTCATGCTTTAAAAATGGGGATACAGCCAGGTGCAGGGGCTCACACCTGCAATCTCAGCACCTAGGGAGGCTAAGGTGGGAAGGTCGCTTGAGCCCTAGGGTTCAAGACCAGCCGGAACAACATAGTAAGACCCTATCTCTATAAAAAGTTTTTTAAAAGTTAGCTAAGTGTGGTGGTGCATGCCTATAGTCCCAGCTACTCGAGAAGCTGAGGAGGGATGATCACTTGAGCCCAGGAGTTCAGTGCTATAGTGAGGTATGACTGTGTTACTGAATTCTAGCTTGAGTGACAGAATGAGATTGTCTTTAAAAAAAAAATTAGGGGATGGGGTGTGAATACACAGAAAAGGAAAGATTCTTCTGCTTCTAGCCGTTCTCTCTTTAGGTATGACTGCAGTTCTCAGAAGATAAACTCACATTTTCTGGGCCCAGCTTGCCTTTCATCAGGGACATTTACCTTCACTGTAACTGAAGGGTCATGTTACATGAGCCAGACTTGATAGGGGAGTTTGGTCTGCTGGTTCAGGGAAATTCTGGGATTCTGAGGTTCATTCTGGACAGGTTTTACCTTTCCTTTCTGGGGAAGGCCAGAAAGAGGAATTAGTAGGCAAATATTGCCAAGTCCCATGGATGCCCGAGTTTGCTCTCTGCCTGGAAAATGTCATAGTCCATATTGGGCAACCTCTAGGAAAGCCACTTTGGGGGGAATACTGGTTAAGACTTTCTGAATAAGGAGCTAAACTCAAACTCAAGTTGGTATAGGCAAAAAGGGAAGGTGTTAGCAGCTGGGAAGGATTCTAGGGTAATCCCCAGAATCCAAAGCAGAGCGGCCAGGACCTCAGAGTTAGAGCTGGTGTTCCCTGTCTCAGGAATCTTCCCTGTCCTATTTGGCTGCCTCTGCCTCCTCATTCTCTCAGACTGCCCTTCAAATGGCTTCCTCCGTGCCATGGGAAGACTGCCACAATTTCTCCTGGTTCCCACGGCCAGTGCTGGTCATCCTTTATGTCACAGCACTTGTATTTTATCTTAGGGAAAGACTTTAATTGTCCTTCCTAGTTTCTGTCACTACTCAATGAACCAATCACCATTGCTGCTTGGACAGTTATTAGTATGGGCCAAGTCTGAGTCACATGCCCACTTCTGGGCTGAATTCTAGAGTCAGGGCATTTCCAATACTTACTGGGCAGGAAGAAGAGAAGAGCTATGACTGTTCACTTCGGGGCAGGAGAACTTACCCAAAATCAAGAGAACCTGCCCCAAGGCACAGCAAGAGAGGGCAGCTGGGAGTAGATACAGTGAACTTGCCTCCTACCACGGGGCTAAGGTTTTGGAAGACATCTAAATAGAACTGCCCATGGCATGGCTTCCCCAGATTGCTTAAAAAGTATTTAAAAAGAAGTTTGGAAAAATATGAAAATAATCTAAATACCTAACCATGGAGAAATGGTTAAGTATATTATAATACATACTCACAGTAGACCACCCTCAAGAGGTTTTAATGGCAAACAAAGTAAAATGATCACATGATAATGTTTAAAAGTGAGAGGTAGGACAAGAAAATTCATTTGCTTTGTGGGCTTACCCATATACATCCTTTCCCAAAAAAGTAAATAGAAAAATATGCCTGTTAACTGTGGTCCCTTGGGACATAATGTCTCTTCTATAAAGCATCTCTCTCTTTCTTTCTTTTTCTTTTCTTTTTTTTGAGACAGTCTCACTTTGTCACCCTGGGTAGATGCTGTGGCATCATAGTTCACAGCAACCTCAAACTCTTGGGCTCAAGGGATCCCCTTGCCTCAGCCTCCCATGTAGCTGGGACTACAGGAGCCCACCATAATGCCTGACTATTTTTAGAGACACGGTGTCACTCTTACTCAGGCTGGTCTCGAACTCTTGAGCTCTATCAATCCACCTGCCTTGGCTCCCAGAGTGCCTGAATAACCAGCGTGAGCCACTGTGCCCAATCTTTCACGTTTCTTTATATCTTTTTTTGACTTTATTTGTTTCTATAGGAAGCGTGTCTTCCTTTGGTAAGCAGAAATAAACATCAACTGTAATAATATCATCAACAAAATTGCATTGTAAAGATTGGCAGGATTGGCTCAGTGCCTGCGGCTCAAGTGGCTAAGGCGCCAGCCACATACACCTAAGGTGGCGGGTTCGAATCCAGCCCGGGCCCACCAAACAACAATGATGGCTGCAACCAAAAAAAAAAAAAAAAAAGCTAGGCGTTGTGGCAGGCGCCTGTGGTCCCAGCAACTTGGGAGGCAGAGGCAGGAGACTCGCTTGAGCCCAGGAGTTGGAAGTTGCTGTGAGCTGTGATGCCACAGCACTCTACCCAGGGGGACAGATTGAGGCTCTGTCTCAAAAAAAAAGATTGGCAGGATTTTAAAAATTCCCCAAATCCTAAAGGACCAGCTTCTAAGAGGTGGTGTGGAAGGCAGGGAGGGTGGTAGAGAGGATCTGAGACCCTGAGGAGAGTGTGAAGCAGCTGGACAGGAGAGAGTCCTTGACACGTAACTCAGAATTCAGTTTCCTAGAGCAGGGTATGACTCAAGGTAGCACTTGTCTGAGATCAGAGAGACAGTTGTAAGAGTATCACATCTAGGTTGTCACTTTTACAGTTTAGGCCACTGAGGCCCAGAGAGGGTTAGTGACATGCCCAAGGTCACACGGCAAGTTGAGTGTTGTTGCCGAAGACAGTCAAGGCTTGTCATTGGCAAGGCAGCGCTCTTTGGGGGCCATCATGTGGCGGTGCGTCATGTGCTATAAAAAGCAGCAGAGCCCTCAGCTGGGAGGAAGCGTCGCCGCCTGTCTCCTAGAAACACGCATCACTGAGATGATCTATACCCGCGAGGGACTGATTTGATAAGGACTTTGATACAGTGCTGGAAAAGCAGTTATGTTTAATCACCGCTCAAACCATATTTAACTTAAAGGCATTTTTATGAAAAAGTAAGACGAGCCTTCACATATTTTTCATTCACACACATATGTACGCTTTAAAATGCATTTCATTTCTGTTATACTGGGCCTTAGGTTGCCAAGGAGACAGTTATCAGCAGAAGGAAGCTGTTGGTGAATAATTAATTGTCCTCAGTGAGGCTGGCAGAGAGAACTTCTCAGAGCGTCTCTGCAGGGTTTAGGCAAAGTCTGCCTCTGCTTATAGCAAAATGAGGTGTGAGGGGGCCAGTGAGATGGCCACATGAGAGAGGGTTCGCAGGACAGCCTTCCCCGCCCCAGGCCTCAGACTGCCAGTGGCAGTTATGGCCATTGCCAGCTTCTGTCCCTCACATCCTACTGTTGGAGGATACTTCAGGCTGCCCACTACTCCTATTTGCATTTTCTTGCTGGAGAGTTTTCTCTGGCAGCCAGGGGTCTCCTGCCTGTTCATAGTAGGACAGAAGTGCCAAAAAGAAAACCCGCCCTCGACTGATGAGAGATGAGGGATGGAGGGATAAAGGTCTGCTCTGGGACCCCAGGCCCCAGGGGAGTCAGCTTCACTTACCCACAGTGGTCTCTTGCTAATGCTCTCCTTGTTGACTTCCTCCCTTTCCCTGGCTTACTTCACTTTCCCTCTCCTGGTGTTTCCTGGGATCCCCTCTCAAATAAACTCCTTTCATTCAGATCCTGGCCTCAGGTCTGCTCCTGAGGTACCCTAATGAAGACAGCCATGCTGGGCCGCGAGACTGGGTAGGTAACAGAAGCTGGGGCAGGACTCCCATCCACTATTCTCTCCTACCCTCATTTTCTACAAAACAGAATCTTCCTACAAATGTGAAACAACAGTTCTCAAGCTCTCCCTTTCTTTTTTTCACCAAATGTGTTCTAAATTATATTAGCCTAAGCTCAAATAGCTGTGTGCTGTAAGTCTCATAATAATGTTATGCCCAAGCTCTTTAAGATAGACCTTCCCCAAAGCAGAGTTGGGCTACCCTAGAAGGAACTAAAGTTCCCTCAGTGAGTGGCATTGATTAGAAGTTCATGGTGACAGCCTTCTATTTTCTAAATTAAGTTTCCAGACTAAATACTCAACATAAAAAAACAGTCAATTCAAGGTGGTGATTTCTTGACATCATTACATTGTCCACTTAACTCCTTTACTGAAATAAGCATCCTTTTTATTGGCTGCTTTTTTTTGTTTGTTTGTTTTGCAGTTTTTTTGGCCGGGGTTGAACCCATCACCTCCGGTATATGGGGCCAGCACCCTATGCCTTTGGCTGCTTTGTTTTATAAGGTTACTACCTCCACTCTAGGAAAAGGTGAAAATAAAGAATGGATGATGATATTTCTTCTACTCTTAGGTTCTTATTAGAGAACTCATTTTTTTTTTTTTTTTGAGACAGAGTCTCAAGCTGTCACCCTGGGTAGAGTATGGTGGCATCATAGTTCATAGCAACTTCCAACTCGGGCTCAAGTGATCCTCTTGTCTCCATTTTTCTATCTTTTGGGGGGTCTCGCTTTTGCTCAGACTGGTCTCAAACTCATGAGTTCAAGAAATCCACCCACCTCCGCCTCCCAGAGTGCTAGGGAGAAACTGTTCTAAATACTGAAATACTAGGTGATCATTTGGGGTTGAAAGGGAATTGGGGGTAATGCTCCATTCGCTAAAGCTAGCCATGCCCACATTAGGCATAAATGTGAACACTCATGATAAATATCAATTTCAACCTTCTGAAAGTGACCTATGTGTTAGCTGAAAACATTATGTGTATGTTGGGTGTGGAATGAGAAAATATTACAGGTCATTTTCTCTGGGCCCTGTGTAGGATCCATCTGCCAAGGCAGAGAACCCAGAGTAGAGAGAAGATGCGTGGGGGGGAGGTCTCGGTAGCTGGATCCAATGGCCTTCACTTTGACATCCTGGCTACATCCAAATGACTGGTTTACACCCCTGAGCAAGCTATTCTAAGATGGAGCCAAGGAGACTCCTGGGTTCTCAGTCTTCCATAGGTTTTTATCTTACAGTTTCATGAGGACCTATACTATCTATCTCCCCAAACCCAGAGAGTTGGTTGGATCTGTTGTATAGAGCATGCAGCTATTTGAACGTAGGCTAATGTGATCATTGGATATATCACACAGAAGTGCTGCATTTCTATAGAAATCTTCTTTTGAGCCAGGCATGGTGGCTCATGCCAGTAATCCTAGCACTTTGGGAGGCCAAGGCAGGTGGATAGCTTGAGCTCACGAGTTGGAGACCAGCTAGCCTCTACTAAAAGTAGAAAAAGTGAGACAAGAGGCTCTCTTGAGCCCAAGAGTTTGAGTTTGCTGTGTGCAATGACACGACACCTCACCACTCTACTGAGGGCAACAGATTCTGTCTCAAAAAAAAAAAAATCTGTTTTCTTCCTTCAGTGTTCTCTTATTCTTCTTTGACATGATGGGCTATTAAGCAGACAAAATTAAAAAATACTGTTGAACTGTGCATTTATTCACAAATTCCATGTCCACAGAAACATGCATTGGTGCATTGGTGTCAAAGGCTGATAATGAACTGGCAACTCGACCTCCATCAACTCTTTCCAACCAGCCTCCTGAGGTAGTGGTGCCAGTCAGGCGAGGGGAGTTAGCACTAAATCAAGAGAGTAGCAGCTGTCAGACTAGCCTGTATGGGTTACTAACGTTCTAATTGTGCCATGCAATCTGGGAGGGTGATTTTGTTGAAACCTGTTTTATTCTTTGGTATTTTAAATACATTCATTTAAAAAATAAATTAAAAATACGAAAGACAAAATGTATTCATAAAAACAAAAGGATTTGCTTAGTAAAATTTGTATTCAGCGAAGACGCCACACTTAAGGACCTAGAAGGCCAAATGTGGTCTTAGTCTGCAGGTTCCCCACCCCTGAAACAGGCTACCGTCTACACAGATATTCAACCTCATCATTAATAACAGGCTTTTTGAAATTAGCCTTTAAAAAATTCACTTTTTCTCCCTCTCCTTCCAAGTCTTTTAAGGTACTAAGCAGTGTGTACTTATATATGAGGGACAAAAAAATGTATAAGACCTGGTCATGCCCTTGAGGAGTGCAAAGAATTATCCTCCTCATTATAGATGCGATTTTTCTAATTCCACAACCCAAAATTCCATTGTCTTTTTGAAAAGCCATCTCTCACTACATATAGAACCTACCATTTACCAAAGCTGCCTATATTTTCCCCCTCTTCCATATGAATTAACTTTTCCCTCCCCTTCTTTCCTTTGGTAGATGATTTTAAAAAATTTTATTCTCGAGCGGCGCCTGTGGCTCAAAGGAGTAGGACGCTGGCCCCATATACTGGAGGTGGTGGGTTCAAATCCAGCCCCGGGCAAAAACTGCAAAAAAAAAAAAAAATGTGTTCTCTTCCTTCAATTTCAAAGGTGATATATGTAACATGTAAAAATGGTAAGACACTATGAAAAAAAAATTTTAACTACTACTTTTATTCTTTCTCAAGGCCTGGGAGGCCCCTGTCTACCACCTGCTGGATGAAAAACATGCCGGGTAGGCGGGATGTATTTTGCTTCATCCACTGTTCTCTGTGTAGACTCCTCCCTCCTGGTTCAAATCACCTCCACCTCCACTGCTACAGCTGTTCGGTAACTGGTCTCCCTGCTTCTGCTTGTGTGTGTCTCCTCCACAGTGCTCAGTTAAAATGTAAATCAGATTGCACCACTCTTTTGCTCAGAGTCCCCAGTTATTCCCCTTCACAGTAGAATACAGCTGACCTTGAACAACATGAGTCTGAACTGCTCAGTTCTTTCTTTCACCCCTGAGACAGCAAGACCAACCCTCCTCTTCCTCCTTCTCTTTGGCTTACTCAGTGTGAAGATGATGAGGGTGAAACCTCTCTGATGCTCCACCTTGACTTAATGAATAGTAAATATAGTTTCTCTTCCTGATTTTCTTTTCTTTTTCTTTTTCTTTTTTTTGAGACATATTCTCACTTGCCCAGACTAGAGTGCCATGGCATCAGCCTAGCTTATAGCATTTCCAACTCCTGGGTTCAAGTGAATCTCCTGCCTCAGCCTCCCAAGTAGCTGGGACTACAGGTGCCCAACATGATGTCTGGCTAATTTTTCTATTTTCAGTAGAGACTCTAGTTCTTGATCAGGCTGGTCTTGAACTCCTAGAGTGTCAGGCTCACAGGTATGAGCCACCAGGCCTGGCCCCTGATGATTTTCTTTAATAACATTTTCTCTTGTTTACTTTATTGTAAGAGTACAATACAGGATAAATATAACATACGAAATAAGTGTTAATCAACTGTTATCAGTAAGGCTTCTGGTCAACAGTAGGCTGTTAGTTAAGTTTTGGGGGAGTCAACAGTTACATGCAGATTTTTGACTGCATGAGGTTGGCACCCCTAATCCCCTGTTAGTCAAGGGTAAACTCTACCACCTAAATACTTTCCAGGGTGGATAAGACCTCAGCCTTTCCTCCTTCTTTTGCCCTGACGAGTCACCACATTCCAGTCCACAGGTCCCCCCATCGACTCTCAGGCATGCTGGCTGTCTCCAAGGTCAGGCTCTGTGCATCTCCTGCTGGCTGTCTCCTGGGCCGCAGACTAAATTTCACCACCACAGAGGAACTCTCCCTGTCTCCCAACTCCACTGGCTCCCCTACCACTTCCCTCCTCATTCACATCCCATTTCTACTTTGTTTTTCTTACGAGCACTTACCAATATCTAAACACTTCTTTTTTCTGGGTTTATTGCCTGTATCCCCCAAGAGTATAAATCCTAACAGTGTTGGGTCTCCTTCAGGCCTAGCAGTGGTATGGACACTGGCACTTTACCATTCTTTCAGTCTTGACTTCACCTTTGTAAAGAGTCACCTTTTTCATTAAACTCTCCTTAATTTCTCCTTCTAATGAGCCATCCATCTCTTTCTTCTTGGGTGCCTGACTCAGATTGCAAATTGACTTTCGTCACAAGGAAGCAGTGGCTCTGCTGATGACAGATACTGAATCACCGCAGGCCAGTCCTCTGCTCTTTGCTCCAAGAGTCTGAGTAGGTACCACCCTCCTGGTCACTGAGAGCCTTTTCATTTCCGTCTGCTGTTTGGCATCACGTAGACTCAGGCATTATGAGTTAATGCATCTCTAAAAATTAAGCACTGAATCAGGCCCTTTATTTATAGCTTATTTTACAAATGTGAATTAAAGTGGGCCAGTCTCATGACACACTCAAATTTATTATCCCCACTTGATGGCTTGGATAGTTAAATACTTCAGTGAATAAACTTAGAATTCATTAAGTCTCCTTTTTTCATATTTCCAATATTTGCAATCTACTCTCTTCTCTGGCAGTTTTCAAACAAGAAAATTAAGCCTGGCTCTGAAATTTATGAATGTATTCTTCTAATATTCCTTTAATTAGAAACTCATATGTGGCTTCCTAAGCGAGCCACCCGTGGAGATAACTTATGTAATTTGAGCTACTTTATCATGTGACTGCTTCCTAATTCCAATTTTTATTTTCTTAAGCTCTCATTAGCTCCGGAACACCATGAAGGCAAAGTTCTATAGAAACACAGGCAGGGGAGCTAACTTTTCACCTTCAGGTTGATAGTAAGCAGGTATGGTAATAATTTCTGGGTTTAGTCTTCACTGTGGAGTATTAAAATAATAGGGTAGAATCAGATTTACTGAGATCCTGGCCAATGTGGTGGTGTTTTCTGAGATAATTTAAAGACCACAGTTAACTTTTTTGTGGGGAAAAGGGAGTCTACCTTTCTAGAGACACAGATCTTTCCAAGTACATTCTGTAACCATTTATTCTATGGAAGCTGCCGCTTTGGAATCCTATTAACTATTGCAGGAGAGAGAAGGGAGAATCAGAGAGAATGAAAGTATGTAGCACATACCAGCTGTGGCATTTAAGGGGAGCTTGATCAGAGTAGCCCTGTTAAGTGTGCCCAAAGTTAGATATCACTTCAAGATCAGCTGCTTATGTTGAGAAGTGTTTTTGTGGTAGGATTGAAGAATTAAGAGGTGTCTAAGATTTTCTTTTTAGAGCAGCCACACACCTTTGACCTGACACTTACTACATTGGAGGAGGTAGGGTCAGTTCACAAATACGAATTGATCTCCTACTGTGCAATTCCAGTTTTAGATGCTGGAGACCCAGTCCTGGCCAGGCAGCTAATGCTTACACAGGGCTTATTATGGGCTAGGCATACTTCTCAGTGCTTTATATTTATTAACTCCACTTAATTTCCCATGGCACCTTGCGAAGTGGTACTAATATTATTCTCAGCCTATAGATGTGGGGAAACTGAGGCTCTGAGATGTTACCATATTCCGAGTCACACATCCAGTAAGTCGGAGAAGAGAGAATTGACTCCTAACAATACAACTCTAGTGTTCATGTTCTTAACCAATGTATTAGTCAGGGTTCTCAAGAGAAACATAACGAGCAGGATGTGCATATATAGAAAGAGATTTATTTTAAGGAATTGGCTCATGCAATTTTGGAGATTCAGGTCCAAAATCTCCATATTTTGGAGGCTGGCAGGCTGGAGATCCAGGGAAGAGCTGCTATCTGAGTGCAAAGACAGTCTGCTAGTGCTAGGGGAGGTCCATTTTTGTTCTATTAAGGCCTTCAACTGATTGGATAAGGCCCAGCCACAATAGAGAGGATAATCTGCTTTATTCAAAATGTGCCAATTTCAATGTTAAATCTCACTGAAAAAAAAACCTTCACTCAAAGATTCAGAATAATGTTTGATCAAATATCTGGACACTGTGGACCAGCCAAGTTGACCCATAAAAGTAATCATCACAATCACTCTCATGGGGTAAATTGTGTCTCCCCAAAAAGGTATGTTAAGATTCCCAAACCTCAGTTCCTCAGAATGCGACCTTATTTTAGACAGAGGACTGTTGCAGATGTAATTAGTTAAGATGAAGTCACATCGGAGCAGAACGGGCTCTTGATCCAAATATCCCTTATAAATAGAGAAAAGAGACTCAAAGGGGAAATGGCCACGTAAAGTCAGAGACGTAGTGAGAATGGCAAGGCAGAGATCAGAGTTATGCTGCGATAAGTCAAGTGGAAAGACAAAGAAAGATCTTCCCCTGAAGGCTTCGGAGGCAGCATGTCCCTGCTAAGACCTTGATCTAAGACTTGTAGCCTCCAGAACTGTAAGGGAACATATTTCTACTGTTTTAAGCCCCTTGGCATGTGGTAACTTGTTATAGCAGCCCTATGAGACTGGTACAACCACTATGCTATGGGGTCTTTCAGCACCTCACCCTAAGGGAGTTTATATTCTTGGAGAGGTAGATGGTGGCCTCCTATGAGTCATAAAAGACTCTCAGTTCTAAGCTTATAGGGTGCGGATTTTATGCACCAAGTGACCATCTTTCCTGATGTTTGGGTCAAGGTTCTCTCAGAAAATCAGAACCCTTAGAACTTGTATAATTGGAGATGTATTATAGAAATGTAGCCTTTGGCACTTTTAAGAGCCGTTGCAATGGTCTATGAGAGGCAGTTGTTTGTTTCTGGTGCAGGAGCCTGCGGTCTCTAGGGCAAGCCATTGACTAAGGAGAAACAGCTATGAGGTAGGGAAAGCGAGGAAGGATAAACTGACATGCTTGAGGTGAGTAGCTTGGGGAAAGTCAAACACTGAGGTGATGGCAGGATGGGCTTACTGTCACCTGCCTTCCTATTGGAAGTCTTTTCCATCATACCGTGCTACCTCTTCAAAAGCCTAGAACATTATTTTTTCTCAGAAGAAAGCTTGAAGGCTTCATCAGATCTAGAGAAAGCAGAGTTGGTCCTTTTCTGGAATGAAATACAGCCAATGTGTTTAATAGCTATTATAAAGTCCAGGGATTTGGAGTAATTGAAAAAATTTTCCTACTCTGCTATGTTTTCTTCATTTCCTATAATGACCCAGAATGAGTTTTAAAATGAAACATATAACAACACGATTTGTTAGAATTAAAAAAGAAGAACCTCGATGTGCGTCTATACCAGTTGTCTTTCTCAAGTATTGATATGAATAAATATGAATTTCCTGGCTGGCTGGTCAGGGCTGGCATTTCAAGTTAGTATAAAGATTCTGGTTTTAGACCTTGAGGAAGTTCAGAATTCATAAATTATATGGGTGACTTCTGGCCTTATTTATGTCTCCGTCCCTCAACCTCAGTTTTATGTAAGGATAGGGCAGGTTTCGGATCAGATTATCTCTAGCCAACAAAGTGTAGGAACCCTTCAGCTGGTAATTTGGTTGGTTTAGCTGCTGACTTCTGGTCAGTCACATATTGATGCTGCTAACTCACTCACTAAGTAACAGATTCCGTGCTCCCTTCCCCCTTCCCCATCTTTCCCTGACTTGGCCTAGTGTGCTCCTCCAGAACCTACGTTCTTCCCAATTCAGCTGTTCATTCATTCAGCATTTATTAAGCTCCTACTGTGTGCCAGAGACTGTGGTATACACCAGGATGCCAAGATGAAAACGACACTACCCTGGTCCTCAGGCTTCACAGCTTCATCACCAGCTCCTCTATGTCATAGTCCATGTTCAATGGGACAGTAAAGCCCAGTGATTAAGAGTCAGGGCTTAGGAGTTTAGATCACCTGGTTCAAATCTCAGCTTTACTTCTGATTGGTTGCACGACTTTGGGAAGTTTGGTGCATTTTTCTAGATCTCATCTGTAAGTTATACACCATGTATATCATCGTATGGACAAGAGGAAAAGTAGGTAACGTTTCTTATGTCCTTCTAAGTTCTAGGCTGGATCTTCCATGTAGGCAACCTACTTTAATTCTAACCAAGCCCCTGAGAAGTACTTTATTGTCCTCATTTTATATATAAAGAACTTAGGTTTAAAAGGGTTGAATTACTTACCCATAAGTAGCGGGTAGGGATGAGGGTGCTCCCTGTTCTATGTGAGGGGCCCTGGGCTCAACTGACCACTGGGGAAACACCCACCTGGTCCTTGGCTCTGAGCCCCAGAAGGCACACGGAGAGACCAGGAGAGTGTCAAATACAAACCACCAAACCTGATGGCAAGGGTGTATAAATTAAACGCACGCCTCCTGCCTTGGGGGAAGACAACCTCCCTTTGATTACTGCACTGTGAAAAATGTTGGCCTTCAGAAGGGTTTCCTCCCTGCCTATCCTGTTAACACTCACACAGAGGACTATTAGCCATGTTCCCAAACCTGTCAGGGATGCTGGCAAGGCCGCGAGAAGAGCCCACTCCCCCAGCGCTGGCTGTGGTTTTAGCTCCAGGCTGCTGGTGTGTGCCGCCAACCCAGGTACTCAATCATAGGATTTATTGGAAGCTGGGTGTGACAGTTCCAAACCCATCCTGAGATGCTAACACTGACAGATGTGTTTCATGGAAAAATATATAGGCTGCTACACAGTGGGGAAGGAGACAGAGAGCACAGAGAAAAGAGAGGAAAGGAAGGGAGGAGGAGGAAGAGGGAGGGAAGGAGAGTAAAAGGGATGGGAGGGAAGGAGGTAGAGGAAAGGGGGAGGGAAACAGGAGAGGTGTAAAGGGGGAGGGGAGAGGGGAAGGGTAGAGGTGAAAAGGCGGAGGGAAGAG
>CAUYQV010108770.1:0-56660 GCA_963574575.1 Galagoides demidoff
TACACCTAAGGTGGCGGGTTCGAATCCCCAGCCCGGGCCCGCCAAACAACAATGATGGCTGCAACCAAAAAATGGCTGGGCGTTGTGGCGGGCGCCTGTGGTCCCAGCTACTTGGGAGGCAGAGGCAGGAGCCTCGCTTGAGCCTAGGAGTTGGAGGTTGCTATGAGCTGTGATGCCATGGCACTCTACCCAGGGGGATAGCTTGAGGCACCGTCTCAAAAAAAAAAAAAAAAACCATGTATTACCAAGCCCAGCTGATTTATTTCTTTTCTTTTTTTTTTTTTTTTGAGACAGAGCCTTAAGCTGTCCCCCTGGGTAGGGTGCTGTGGCATCACAGCTCATAGCAACCTCTAACTCCTGGGCTCAAGCGAGTCTCTTGCCTCAGCCTCCCAAATAGCTGGGACCACAGGTGCCCACCACAATGCCCGGCCATATTTTGGTTGCAGCCATCATTGTTGTTTGGCGGGTCTGGGCTGGATTCGAACCCGCCACCTTAGGTGTATGTGGCTGGCGACTTAGCCGCTTGAGCCGCAGGCACCGAGCCTACACATGTTTCTTTACAAGGTGATTTCCATACATAGGTTTGTGACCACTTTTCTATGCTATTACATATTCTCCAACATGATTTGGAAGCTAATTGCTAATAGCATCAAATGTCACAAGTTTGAGGGCCCCTTTACAGGTGTGTATATTAAGGTTAGAGTGAAGGCTGTACATTGTTTCAGCCTTCACTCCCATGACCTTCCCACATATAAAACTTATCAATACTATATATGAGGCTCTCTCAGTAAAGAGACATTTGTTTAGATCTATTTAAGACTCAGAGGTCATTCTTCTAGTCCTGGCAGCTCCTCTCTGAATTACTGCAAGTAATTCTTAAAAGTAGCTTCATTGCCTTGCCTTTCTCTCCTTCTCTTTCCCCCTAAATCCACATACCATGTGGCTCATTCAGAAATATGCATCTCATCATTCCTCTACCCTAGTTACAATCCTTCAGTTATTTCCCAAACACTCAAAGAATAAAGTCCAAATTCCTTACTGTGGTTTACGAGGCCTTTTAAGGCTAGTCCTTGTCTACTGTCTTCTTTCCCCCACAGCAGCCCCACCCGGCCCCTCCCATTTCTTGTTATTTATTTTCTGCACACGCACACGCTGCGGCAGTGCTCCAGCCTTACCCAATCCTGGCTCCCTCAAAGAAACAGGCTCGCACATTTCTCAATGTATTTACATCCCAGGGCCCCTCTTCCCAGAAGGCCCTCTCCAGCTGGAGAGCTGCTGAACTCCTAGCTATGTTTTAAGATTTATTTCAAGCATAACCTCAAAAAGCATAAAAGCAATATCTTTACGATGATACGGAACGGCTATATTTTGCCTTTTGACATATTTGTCTCCCATGATGAATGGTGAAGTCCATGAGGCCTAGACTGTGTTGACTCATCTTTGAATCACCAGTATCTGGAATGGCATCTGAGATAGGGAAAGACCCAAATGTTAATTGCATAAATGGATAGTGGGTATCCTATATAATTAATTTTTGGTAGATCAAGGTAGCCTATAAAAGTAAATTCAAGTATAAATATTCAAATATAAATAACTCTAATCATCAAAATATACCTGGCCCACATTTCCAGAGGGATAGCTTTTGTATATCTTTTATCTAGTCAAGATACCTGCTAGGTATCCATTTTGTTGCTTATCCAACTCAAATAATTAAATACGTGTGTGCAGGTGTGTACATTCTCTTATACCTTTATTGATTTTTCCAGTTCTGTTTTTGTTCTGATTTTCTTAGTGACTCAAGAATATGAAAACATAGTCAAAATATGTATATAAAATAATACATACACATACACATTCTATATGTAAATTGAATAATGCAAGAAAGGCTCTCTACATTCCTATTATTCCTTACACTTAATGAAAGATTTATTTATATTGTATGTAAATATATTGTATGTATAGCCAACTGTTATAAGAAAACAAACTGAAAAGGAAAACATGCTTATTGTAAATATTTTAGCTAAAATTACTTTTAAAAAAAAGAAATAATCTCATAAGATATGAAAATATTTTCTCAAGGTCCTGCCCAGATTAGGAATCAGTAAAACACAAAGAAATGGAGAAAAGTCCCCAAATGTGCAACATAAACAGTGGCATGTGTTCATTAGGATGATTTAACAGTAGAAGGGACCAGACTAAATGTAGTGGCTCACGCCTATAATCCTAGCACTCTGGGAGGCTGAGGCAGGTGGATTGGCTGAGCTCAGGAATTTGAGACCAGCCTGAGCAAGAGTGAGACCCTGTCTCTAAAAATAGCCGGGCGTTGTGGCAGTTGCCTGTAGTCCCAGATACTTGGGGGAGGGTGGGGCAAGAGAATTGCTCAAGAGCAAGAGATTAAGGTTGCTGTGAGTTACGTATGATGCCATAGCACATAATCCCAGGGCAACTGAATGAGACTGTGTCTCAAAAAATATATAGAAAAGTAGAAGGGACCTATATTTCGAGGAATGATGTATTTTTTTCACTATATATGAATGAGTAGAGCTTGTAATTTATATACAGTAGCATTCATCCTCCCACGTTCGTGTCCTTTGTATGTCACAACTAATGCTTTTTTAAGGAAAGGGATACCTCCGTGGATGATCATCCTCTTGCACTGGGAGATCAAGATAAACATTTCATAAAAACAATTTTTTCACAGCACTACTTTAAGACATTAATGAAGGAGGACAATTGTGCCTCTGTAGAAGCCCACAGGGACTCTGGGAGGAACTGTGCCATAAAGGACAGGTTCTTTTCATAACTAATGGGCTCACTCTCTTTTAGCAGCTATTTACCTGGCACATGGTCCCAGTTATTGACCCAAAGCCAACAGCCCAAGCTAGGTATTCCATATAGGTAGACTAAGGGCTGCTCACTGATTAACTCCAGTTATTTTGTAATTAGATAAGAAAAATTGTTTGAATTAGGCTCAAATGAAAGATTTAGATGATTCTCTTTAATAGCAGTCCTGGCCACTTCTAACTTCCTTACGTATAATTAACTAGGCATGACTTTCTCTAGGTAGCTGATAGTTGTTCCAAACAGACATTCATTTTACTGACAAAAGTCAATATACAGAAGGGTCAAAGTTGGCTTTGTGTCTGACTAGAGCGAAAAGGATTTTGAGGTGTGAATCTTTACAGAGACTACTTCCCCCAGTGTTCAGCTAAGGGAGATGTGGCCTGCATGAAGAATGATATGATAAGAGATAAAAGCAAAATGTCCTTCTGGAACAAAATACTTGACTAAGGGGCAGAAATAAGGAAGCTATGAAAACCAAAACCAATAAAAAGGTTAAAGAAGTCAATTTGAAGTGACCAAAATGGCAGGGTCCAAGTTGAAGCAAAGAATTTATTCTCTCCAATGTATTTTTTAAATAAAAACAATTTTATGAGTACTTTTAGGCTAATGACTATAATGAATGTCGGCATCTTGATTGTTTCACTTATTATCTTATAGGGAAATAGAACAGATGGATAGTCATTGAAATTAGTCATGATCCTCTAGTCCTCTCCATGAAAATATAGTTACTCTTTTTCTTTCATATTTACAGATTTCAGTAACTAGAAAGACTAAATTAACACATTTCTTTATGAATGTAGGACAGTTGTGAATTCTATTATGGAAGAAGAGACCTTGAAATATTTCTAGGTATCACATGAGGGATTCTACAGATTTTTTTTTTCTTCAAAATAGGCAGGCAAATCTCATGAATCCAGTTTCCCACTAAGTTATTCTGCTGACGAGACTGCCACTGACTCACTTTATCTTCATATCTTTGTATGTCCACTGTCCTCAGGGCGGCAAGAGTCTCTTTCATGATCCAAAGCAGTGAGAGTTACATGTATTACAAATTGAAGTTTGGCCTCAACTCTTTTGAACAGTAGACAGACTCTTAAAATATCTGAACTGTAAGGTCTTAGGTACTGACAAGCTGAGCAGATTTTTGTTTTGGCTCTGAGCTCTCTCCCTGCCACCATATGGAACTAGTTTGTCTTTCTCACAATTACTAAGAAAATGCAAAATGACCTTCATGGTTCTCTTTCAAAGCCTGGTGGCAATGACGCAATCTGACAGAGTTTCCCAATGTAGCTATGACTTCTGGTTGCCGCCCCAGAGCTGTCTCCGCTGTCCTTAATCCCCTCTGCTCCAGTGAAAGGGCTGGGCACCATTAGGAAAGAGGGGTGGCAGAACATGTCAGTTACCATTAACTTTTTCCCATCTTAGGGATATATTTTGTTACTCAATTGTCTGCAAGTGAACAGAATTATTATTTGCAAGAGCCTGTTAATGAATATGTGAGAAAATGATAGGAAATTACATGATGCAGAGATGGTGAGTCTATCAAAAAGCCAGGTAATATAGCCAAGACAAAGAAGTGTATGACAATAATCTATATTAGCACATATACATCTATAAATGAAAAATGTTCAAAAGAAATCTCAAAAGAAAAGAGCATGTAAACAGGAAGAATAAAAGAATTTATAATGTAGTTTGGCTAATCAAGAACTAAAGCTATGATGACGATTTACAGACATCTAAAAACACACACACATAAAGTTCAAGCAGATATAGGTGGTTTGAAAAGTATGAATGAATAAAATCATTGACAATAAAGTCATTAACCAAAACTCTTCCTTCTTTTCTTCCTTCCCTGCTACCCCCACGAAATGAATAAATAATTAAGCCATTAGCTTCTGGGGAGGGGGTAAGATCATCTTACATACACTCTGTCTGGAGAGAAAGGATAACAGTTATTGGAGCTTACCAGTCTGGGTTTGCAATCTAGTTCTTACCCTTTCTGATCTTCAGATGCCTTATCTATAAAATGCCTCCAGTAACAGTAACTTCTTTCTACTATGGTTGTGAAGATTGAATGAGGTAATACATATAAAACCCATAAAAAGATTGCTACATTTAGCATAAGTACTTAACAAAACATCAAATAACAAAATCAAACTTCCAACAGCTCGTAAATATGAGTTTTATAGACAACTAAGTCTAAGTTAAACAAGAATAACCACATGTGACCTTGATAGATGCAGATGAGTGAACTAAGCGCTGTAAAGACCATGAGATAGAGTCACAGCGAAGAAGACGAGTATGTAGGCAATAAGCTGGAGAAATTAAAGATGAAAAGGACCAATTTTCTCAAACCCATAAGCTCCCATATCCTTTGAAAGTTTTTCTTATTTTATATAGAAAATGCAGGGTTCCAAGTAGAGAACAAAAAATAGGAGAGTCCCTTTGTTGACTGACTACCTAGTGTAAGGTCTACATTATTTTGAATCCAGATGGCCTGAATAATGATCCTTTAATTCAAATGTTTATCCTCTCATAAATTAAAAACTGATCTTTTGAGACTTTTTCCCCCCTTGCCTCATAATGGGGTGTTTTTGGCTAAATCAAGCGCATGTATGTTTTTTGTTGTTGTTTCTTTTTTTACTCATCATTGATGCCAGAAAAAAAAAAATCCTAGAAAGATCACCCGTCCCCATTTGTCCTTTAATTCTCACATCTACTTCCTAAAAGCTTTATCTCCTTGAATCTTTCTTAATCAGTGTTGTCATTTGTTTTTGGAGAGAAATCAATCACGGGGGAGTCAACAGAATTTGTGTGCATGACCCTAACCAGTAAGCAAGAAGGAGGATATTGACTTACCTGCTTTACAAACCTCAGATACCCTGAGGTAGAGATGCTCTGTATCTTGGAATAGGTATAATAGAAGATAGACAAGTGCAAAAATATGTGAGCTAGAGATGGTCTGGAAACGTGTGCTATGATTAAGAAAGTTAAATTTCAGCCCCAATAATGAGAAGCTTAGGAAATCCAATTTCACTTATTGTCTGATGCTATTATGATTATTTTAGATATTAGCTTTCACTGGAAAAATTGTACACTGATTTTTCATCCGTTTTGATAAAATACACTTTAGTGTTTCTCCCTTCACTTACAAACATCAATATGTTATGGAACTTTGATAAAAGGAGTTTATCAACCCCCCAGACCTTTTCAAGCTCTTGACACTAGGAACAATGATACCAGTGACACCTATTTCCAAATCCCAGTAAAATACACTTCTCAATGACAGACATCAAGTTTTACATATGTTTAAAATTCACAATAAATTCTTTCTCCAAAGAAAATAGCAAACCCGCATACTTTTATCATTCAGTTTCTTTACATAGGACTGAGAAAATATACTCTCTTATGCATATTAAATATACAGATGCATATATGTATACATATTCATGAGCTCTGTAATAATGAAACTATATTTTCTAAGGTTTAGAAATACTTCCTATAGTGAGTCTCTGTTTTTAATTCAGAATAAAATAAATAGTTGTTCCAGTATCCTCCCCTTTTCTAAGAATACATCAAAAAAACTTAAGTGCCAAAATGAATTACATGGCACTGAGACCCCTGTAAAAAATACAAACAGTCCCTTAAACATATTTTGGTTCCCTCGGGGTCATGAGTGACTGATAGAGCCAGCTCCAAGTGGCTCGCTGGCCAGACCTCCTTCTGGTGCCTGAAAGACCAGGCCCACGGCCACCACAGAGACTTTATGGGTTTTTCTTTTTAACCAAAAATTAAGTCAGGACATTGTAAAACTTGTGATCAACATTGGTGATTTTTTGGTATAAACAAGTTCAAGGGAGGTAGGTTTGTTCTTATTTTTATTTCTGTTTAAAACAGCGAGATACTTTCTTTCCAGCATCCCCTAAGGGGTGGAGATGGGGAAAGAAAGACACAGAGGGAGAGGGAGGAAAGGAGGAGGAGGAGGATGCAAGCCATTGAGAGGCTCCGTCTGAGGTTTCTTGCAAAGAGGAAATACTTTCCCTTCCTGTGCTTGGACGTTGTATTGCTATAATGTATGCAAATAAGCCTCCAGCATGCATAAGCAGATTCTTCTGTTGACCAAAATCATCAGTGTGCTTACTTCCCTCCACAATTAGTATAATATATGATAGAGTCCAAACTCCTTATCGTGGATTATAGCCCTCTGTTTTCTGTAGCACAATGAACTCCTACATACAAGATACTTCCTGTTCTCTAAATAAGGCAGACTCTGTCTCAGCTCTGTGTGCTTGCCCACTTTGCTCCCTCGAGCTGGAATCTCAAGCCCTTCTTCCTTCTGCCGCCATCCTCTATACTTGCCTCATGAACACTCAGTCATTTCACAATTCACCAAGGATTTCCTCCAGGAAGCCTTTCCCTGTCCCCTTCATTCACTGCCTATGTGCCTACAACCCCTGTAGAACTGACCACCTTTCTTTAGCATCCAACAGCGGCCTCATCGCAATGGATCTGACCCAAGTGCTATCAGTGTGGAGTTGAATCACACATAAATGCAAGCAAAATTTTGTGTTTCTTCTTTATTCTGAGAAAAAATGTCAATAGCTCCATCACTTAAAAAAAAAAAAAAAAGAAACGCCATGATTCCTTGATCAAAAAACAAAATGAAAAAACAAATAGTCCTGCTAGAACACAGGGTTATTGAAAATTTTAGGTCAACTATCTATTGTTTGCTTTTTTCTCCTAAACTGTCAGCCTTATAAGAGCAGCATTCCTAGTTTCTTCTTCCAGTATTATAAAAGTATTATTTCTGCATCGGCATCACCTGGATATATCTAGGTCCTGCCCCGGGATAAGAAACTCAAGATGTGAGATGCAGAAATCTACACTTTAAACCAGCACCCCAGTTAACCATATGTATACTCGAGTTTGAAAACAACTGGCATAGTGCCAGGGAAATAAGAATAATATAATAGATGTTTGGTGGTTGGCTGGATGGATAAATAAACGAATGCAGGTTCTGATTTCCAAAGAACTGTAATAACTTTTAGGAAAGTAATTTGAGTAAGCTTATAGAGATGAAAGCAAAATTATATCAAGTTAAAAGAGAAATGAACAAGGTAGGCTGTGGGTCAAATGTACTAAGGTTTTATTTTATTTGCTTCTTGTTATGCAGTCTAGGAATTCTTGCATGTTATTTACAGGTAAAGATAAAAGAAACAGAAGAGCTTGAAGTTTAATAGATCAGAAAGCAAATCTCATCCAAGCAACAATCCCAGAAACTACAGGACACTGCACTTTACTAAAAGTCCTACATGGGGACTGTCATATTCTGTCATTCCGTATCACGAGCCTCTGAAGAAAGAATTTTGACTTCTTGTCCTCTGAATTACTGGCATCTAGATCAATAATTGCCATATACTAGCCAGCTGTGTTTGTTGAATACACAAAACAAGTTTTTATTGATACATCTTTCATGGACCTTTAGGAAATGCTTTCGTCCAGACACATGCCCAGCATCATGAAGAGGGCCCTGGCTAACCAGTGGTGACAGTCTAACACAGAAAAACAATTACAATCAGTGTGACAGCAATTGATAAAGATACACACAGAGGACAGTGGGAGTACACAGAAGGGGCTTCTTACCCCACCCCTCTCTTCTACAGAAGACATCTTCTTACATGGGGTAAGAAGAGATCTATACAGTGAGCTAAGATTTAAAAGATAACACCAAATCCAATGAGGAGTTGAAACTTGAAGGACAGGGGTTAAGTTCTGTGAGGTTGTTTAACCCATAGTAACTTGGATGTTGTTGCCGTTCATGTTTAATGAACAGAGTAATCAAAGGGCTGAGTGAAAAAATTCGATGTTAGAAAGGCCATTTCGGAGGGCTTCCCTCAGAGGCATCACTGGTTACCTGTTACCTGTCATCCACATGTTGCTGACAGTCTGGATCTCTTGATCTCGGCAGCAAGATTGATCATTAGCTCCTTACACTCCCAGCATAAGCAATACCTCAGTGTTTTCCTAATCAGACATGCTGAGTCTCGCTTCTGAACCCTTGTATATGCTATTCTGTCTGCTACACCCCCAACTCTGAACTATTCCCCAGTTAATTCCAATTTACCATTTTTGCTGTCAAATTAGGTCCCTTTTTTGGAATCCCTCCCAGCCTTCTGAAATTGATCAGGGCTCTTTATCTGTGCCACATTTGTCTTTATTTGCAAAGTTACAGCGTCACAGAATTGCAGTTGCCTGTGTGGCTGTCTGCTACCATCCACCTCCTCTCTGAACCTCATGACACATGTGTAGGCCCTGCGTGAATACTCAGGTGCAAGACTGTACTGACATCTCTGAGGACACATTTTCCTAGACTAGCACATAATAATTACGTAACAAATACTTCATTCATTGAAGACAGAACTTTTGTCTTTTGATCTTCAGTAGTAGTAAGGGCACCCAGATCAGTGGATCATAGGACATGACCTTAGACTTCTTCCTAGTGCCAGTGCCAGCTGGTTCTAGTGAGTTTTGCCAACCTGTAAGTTTCTAGGACAGTAATTGCCTGAGTGCTAGCATTACTCATTCTGTAACAGGCATCCTCTGGAAAACTTTAGCCCTCACAGCACTGGGGCACTTGTTTTTGTTAGCTTCAAAAAATTCAAGACTCTAGAGACTGCATTAATCTGCATTAAAGTCAAGAGATTTTCCTGATGCTTAGAAGAACTGAAGAAGGTATAAAGCGACTTTGTAAGACTGTGGCCCTTCCATGCCTCTGAAGGCCCAAGCTAGCCTGTCCTCTTAGCTATTTTATCTCAGTTAAGGCATATAAAATACAAAGTTTGATGATTAAAATGATTCCTTAGGAAGTAGCCACAACAAAACTCATGTCTAAAGAAAAGCAATATACCGCCTAAGTTGGAGAAATTATTTGAAAATACAACTGCACCTACTTAAAGCCTTGAATTTGAAAGCGTACATTAGAAATTCAGGAGGGCAGAAACTGCCAGGACTGTATTGTTTTTCTATCTCAATCAGTCCAGAACTGCTACAGAAAATAACTTTCCTCTTAGTATTTCAGCACATCTGCTACTTGTTCCAGCCAGGACCACATATCTCCGAGGATCAGAGAAATGAGAAACATTTCACTACAAAAGTGAAACAAGTTTTGCAATACCTACGATTTACATGGGATGCTTGAGGGAATTCTTTTCAATCCACACAAATTTGTTTCATCCTTGCAATATGTACACAACAGGGGAGCACTTTAATAATAATAATAAAAATAGGTTGTGGAATTGGAAAGAACGTCAGCCTTCCCTCCTCATTTTACTTCTAAGGCTCTGAGACTTAGAAAAGTGAAGCAACTTGTCCAAGGTCATCAGAAAAGTAACTGCAGATCCAAGTCTAGAGTTCATGTGTCTACATTCCCAATACAACGTTTTACACATGACATCAGGCTACCTCCCAATGGAGATCTTGGCTAAAAATGAACTGTGTGCAAAAAGAGATTGAATGGCCAAATTTTCCCCGAGAATTTTGCTCCAAAATGCTATTCATCTCTTTATGTAGAATTTTTTCAAGAACAAGGCTTATGAAAGCCGTCAATTAATCAATTCTAACCTGATTGTGTCATTTGTCCCTAACAAATAATATGAAGATAATAAAATATGCATATCCACAACATGTGCATTACAAATATTATAGTAAGATTATGATTGCAATATAAGATGTGCTTTATAAATTTCATTTTGACTTAAATAGAATTTTGCTGTTCCATAAAAAGAGGCTCATTATATAGTCTAATACAAAGGATTTACTAATTAAGTTAATACTCCAAAAAGATAACAGAGAAATTGACTTTCAGGAACAAACTGTTCACAAGTTCTCAAAAAAATCACATGCAAAATTACGTTCTGATAAAACATATTCACTGATTTTCCAATATTAAGGCTGCAAAGTTTTTGTTAAGGCTACAGGCTTTTAATTTAGTTTTCTTTCTATTTTTATACTTAAAAATAGTATAACTAAATTTATTTCCAGTTGGTAAATCTTAATTTTTTAATTATGTTAATATAACACAATGGTTTTTAAACTGTACTTCATTAATGGTTGAAAGACTAGCAAGGAAGGACATTTAACTATAATCCATAGTCATTTCAAAATAAATCAGCTCTTTAAAGTATGAGGGTGGTGCTTTGATAGGTATTGCATTAAATTTGTATGTTGTTTTGGGTAATATGGACATTTTAACAATGTTGATTCTTTCTAGCCATGAGCATGGTATGTTTTTCCATTTGTTAACATCTTCAGCTATTTCTTTTCTCAGAGTTTCATAATTCTCTTCATAGAGATCTTTCATGTCCTTTGTTAGGTAAATTCTCAAATATTTCATCTTTTTTCATACAACTATAAAGGGAATAGAGTCCTTGACTGTTTTTTCAGTTTGACTGTTATTGGTGTATATAAAAGCTACTGATTTGTGAGTATTGATTTTCTGTTGTGAGATGCTACTGTATTCCTTGATCACTTCTAAGAGTTTTATGGCTGAGACCCTGGGGTTTTCCAGGTATAAAATCATATCATTTGCAAAGAGTGAAAGTTTGATCTCCTCTGACCCTATTTGGATACCCTTGATCAACTTCTTTTGCCTGATTGTGATGGCTAAGACTTCCATTACAATGTTAAAAAGCAGTGAAGACAATGGGCAACCTTGCCTGGTTCCTGATCTGAGTGGAAATGTTTTCAATTTTACTCCATTCAACATTGGCTGTGGGTTTGCTGTAGATGGTCTTTTCTAGAAGAAAACTCCCTTCTATACCTATTTTCTAAAGTGTTCTGATCATGAAAGGATGCTGGATGTTGTCAAAAGCTTTTTCTGCATCTACTGAGAGAACCATATGGTTTTTGTTTTTTATTTTATTTATGTGATGTATTATATTTATAGATTTATGCATATTGAACCAACCTTGAGACCCTGGGATAAAACCCACTTGGTTATGGTATATTATTCATTTGATATGTTGCTGGATTCTGTTGCTAGGATCTTATTGAATATTTTTGCATCTGTTTAGAGCTGGAAAAAATAGTACTTTGTTTTAAATGGAACCAGAGAAAACCTCGAATAGCTAAGACATTACTCAGAAATAAAAACAAATCAGGAGGAATCTTGCTACCAGACTTCAAACTATACTATAAATCTATAGTGATCAAAACAGCAAGGTACTGGTACAAAAATAGAGAGGTAGATATATGGAACAGAATTGAGAACCAAGAGATGAACCCAGACACTTATTGTCATTTGATCTTTGATAAGCCCATCAAAAATATAAATTGGGGGAAAGATTCCCTATTTAACAAATGGTGCTGGGAGAACTGGCTGGTGACTTGTAGAAGACTGAAACTGGACCCACACCTTTCACCATTAACAAAAATTGACTCTCACTAGATAAAAGATTTAAACTTAAGACATGAAACTATAAAGATTGTTGGAGAGAGTGCAGAGGAAACACTTGAAGAAATTGGCCTGGGAGAATACTTTATGAGGAAGACCCACCAGGCAATTGAAGCTACACCAAAAGTACATTACTGGGATCTGATCAAACTAAAAAGCTTCTGCACAGCCAAGAACACGGTCAGTAAAACAAGCAGACAGCCCTCAGAATGGGAGAGGATATTTGCAGGTTATGCTTCTGACAAAGGTTTGATAACCAGAATCTACAGAGAACTCAAACTTATTAGTAAGAAAAGAACAGGTAATCCCATTTCATTGTGGGCAAGGGACTTAAATGAAAGCTTCTCTGAAGAAGATAGGTGCATGGCTTATAGACACATGAAACAATGGTCATAATCTTTAATCATCAGAGCAATGCAAATCCAAACCACTTTGAGATATCATCTACTTTAAGAGCGGCTCACATAACAAAATCCCAAAACTATAGATGTTGGCATGGATGTGGAGAAAAGGGAACACTTCTTTACTGCTGGTGGGGAGAGCAAGCTAATACATCCCTTTTGGAAAAAAGTACGGAGAATACTCAGGGATCTAAAAGTAGACCTGCTGTTCAATCCTGCAATTCCTCTACTAGAAGTATATCCAAAAGACCAAAAATTACTTTATAACAGAGATATTTGCACCAGATTGCTCATTACAGCTCAACTCATAATAGGCAAGTCATGGAAGAAGCCCAAGTGCCCATTGACTCATGAATGGATTAATAAATTGTGGTATATGTATACTGTGGAATATTATGCAGCCTGAAAGAAAGATGGAGACTTTACCTCTTTTACCTTTATATGGATGGAGCTGGAACATATCCTACTTAGTAAAGTATCTCAAGAATGGAAGTAAAGGTATCCAATATATTCAGTACTATTATGAAAACAATTTACAATCACTCACACTTTCATAAGAAGAATCGAGTATCACTATGGCCCAGGATAACGGAGGGGGGATGGGAACGGAGGGGGGAGGCCCGATGAAGGGAGGGTGAATGGTGGGATCACACCTATGGTGGATATTGCAAGGGTATAGGTCAGATTTATTAAGTACAGAGTACAAATATCTTAACACAATAATTAAGTAAATGAGGTGAGGGATATATTAACCAGTATGATATAAGCATTCCAAATTGTATATGAAATTAGCACATTGTACCCACAATGTACATAATGCACAATGTACATAAATGCATTAATGTATACATGATCTACCTTTTTATGATTTAATAAAAAATCAACTTTATGTGTTTTATATCTTATGATCTTTTATAAGAATTTTCTCTCTTTGAATTTTGAAGTTCTCAAAAAAAAATCACATGGAAAACTATTTTCTAATGAAACATATTCACTAATTTTCCAATAATAAGGCTACAAGGTTTTTTTTTTAAGGCTACAGGTTTTTGATATAGTTTTCTTTTTCTTTCTATTTTTATATTTAAAAATAGTACAACCAAATTTATTAAAAATAGTAAAACTAAATTTATTTCCAAATTGGTAAATCTTACTTTTTAAATTGTTAATATAACACAATGGTTTTTAAACTGTACTTCATTAATGGCTGAGAGATGAGCAAGGAGAGACATTAAACTGTGTTCCTTAGTCATTGAAAAATAAATCAGATTTATATCTTATGATATTTTGTGAGAATTTTCTTTGAAACAGTGCATATTCCATTGCAAAAACCAAAACCTTAATAAGTGAATTAAACTTAGCTTGACCACCTATGGGACGTGTTGACATTTTGTGCCTTCAGATGTGACAGAATAGGAAAGGGACAATATCATTTATATAGTGTTCTTGTAAAAAACATTTAATTGAATCCGGAAGAAATAATTAGTGAAACCCAGAAAGAGACATTCTGAGAAAAACTCATCTGGAGTCCTGAAAGTATTAATTAATGGTGGATAGTGGCAGATTGTCCGAGGTAAAAGAGGACTACAGAAACATGACTACAAATGTAATGAGTGGACCTGAACGGGATCCTGAATCCAAATAAATAAATAACTCTCAAATCAGCAAAGGACATTTTGAGACAATGGGGGGAATTTCAGTATAGAATATAGGAATTTTTTATTGACTTAATAACAAATTTCTTGGTGATGATAAAAATTGAATTTAAAAAATCCTAACTATCTCTCATGTTTACAAGGCATTTAAGTTTAACAAATACAAGGTATGTTTGCATACTCGTTCTGACTAGAGGATATTATTCCCACTTAAACATAAGAAAATTGAGGCATAAAAGAATGAGGTGATTTTTCCAACGTACAGCTAGATCGTGCTATTATCAATTTGACTAATTTGGTGACTCCATTTCCCAGAATCTCCTTCCTGTAGAGTTAGCCAAAAGGAGACTTTGTGTGAGCCTTGGAAAGTGGAAGTGAGATAGAGGCCTGACCCTCGAGACACCATCAGATACAGTGATGCTCAGAGGCAGAGGTGCCTGGCGGTGTTCATGTTGTTCATTCTCCCACTCAGCATCCAGTCTGCTTCCTGGTCTGGCCACAGCTTCAGCCCCACTCTGAGATGTGTGACTGCACAGCTACAGGTCACACAGTTACAGCATAGTGACAGATTTCCACAGATCTCCCCTTCTGGGGTCTGACTTTGGTGGCTGGATGTGTCTAGTTTCTCAGACTTTCATAAGCTCTGGCTTGTCCACCATGCTGGGTTTCAGTCTTATGTTTTAATCTTTTTTCCATAATACTCATCCAGGCTCTGTTTCTCTGATTGAACACTGGCTGGTACAAGCATATTGGTTTACAGCTGGGAAGCCAGATTTCTTTACAGCTTCCACATCTCACATTGCTATTCCAGAGCTCGTCCCACTGGACTACAGCATTCTTCTGAAGCCCACAATTAACCCATTATTTTTAAAAAGTATTTGTTGGTATGGTGGTTATATTTGCTTTTTTAACTCTGTGTACTGAAATTAGCAAAGCTTTCACGAGAAGTAAAAGGTCACTGTAATCCCTAAACTGATAGCCACTCTCAAGCACGCACATATCTGTTAGTGAGATCAGGATTGTACTGTTCATCAAAGAATTGATAAGATACAAAAATAGAAAAGACTGTGTATACAAAGGTAGTTCTATTCAAGAAAATAATTTTTGAGTTGAAAGGAGTTTTACAAATACTTTCATTAGTAAGGAGAGAAAGTTGACAACCAGAGAGATGAGGTATTATGTGCACAGAAATTCAAATTTTAAAGACAGAAATGGGATGAGAAGAAGCATATACACACTATAATTAGAATATGTGTATTGGGTTTACTTAATTTCAGAAATTAATTGATGAATTTCCTTTTATTTTGATGAATTTTCCTTTTTATTTTTTTATGGGATGTCCGTATGGTGGGTAGTTACAACACCAAATTTCAAAGTCTGACTCCTACTCAGGTTAGTGTCTGTGACCTCATGCAAAGGACTCTGCCTCAGTTTTCTCATATGAAAATAAGGCATCCGGGCTGGCATAGTGGCTCAGAGCTGCTGTGAGGCTCAGAAGGGTGGATAGCTTGAGCTCACGAGTTCAAGACAAGCAAAACCCTGTCTCTACTAAAAATAGAAAAACTGAGGCAAGAGGATCACTGGAGCCCAAGATTTGGAGGTTGTTGTGAGCCATGATGCCACAGCACTCTACTCAGGGTGACAGCTTGAGACTCTGTCTCAAAAAAAAAAAAAAAAGAAAGAAAGAAAAATAGAATAAGATAAGGCTTCCAGTGCAAATATTCATTATCGATTCTTAGTTAATAATCTGATGAAGTTAGGTATATATCCTGAATTTTGATAAAAATGGTTGCTATATTCTAAAATCTTAGAACACATACACACACACATATAGATACATACACAATATTAGTTAATAACGTCTCACTAATGATTTAAAATAGAATGTGGATACTGAATAGTTATCCAGAGTGCTATGGATGAGTGGGAGCACAGTGCATCCCAAATGGCCTGGGAATGAGGGTGACACAGTCCCCTGGGAAATCAGTGTAGGGAGGTTAGAGGGGACTGCTTCTAGGGTCTGTGGCTTGGTGAAGGAAGCAGGACAGAGCAGAGGTGAAACAGAGCACAGACGCAGTCATAGTGAAGACTTTAGCTAATCTCAAGTGGAATTTTGAACTGTAGACATCCCTTCAGAATTGCCCCCAATTGAGACAAACAGGGTCTTTATATTCTTATATCGATCAGTCATTGGATGTACTAATCTCTTTACAGAAAGGAACAGCACTCTTGGGTAAGGTGACTGTCTTCACTCACAGGCAGTGCTTTGAGAGAAGACCTCAGCTGTGAGCATTTAGTCAACAACATTCCCAGAATGTGGAACAAAAATTGCTTTAGTTCTAAAGGAGCAGCGGGGGACGGGTTGGCACATCCTATCATAAACGATAGTAAGTTATCAGGGAAGAGTTCCTGGAATAAGAGAGATTCTTAAAGATTTGAGGTGTATCCACATGACAAAGGTGGGTTTGTGTGTGGGGGGTGAGGATACAGCATAAACAAAGGTATGGAGGGTTTAGGGTGTTTGGCTGGGCGCGGTTGAGGGGAGGATATGGGAGTAATAGCTGGATAAGTAGGCAGTGACAGGTCATGTTGAGTAAGGGTGTTCTTTAACCTGCAGATATTTGATTCCGATGAAACATATGAAGGAGGGGGAAGACCAAGTGCAATTGCCTGTTAGAAAAATCATCTCAGCTATCGTGTAAAAAATGTATCTTAGAGTATCAAGACCAGACACAGGATCATTCTATAATTGTCTAGGTGTTAGATAATGTGGATCTGGATAACACCACCTCTCTAGAGGAAGCATTTAATAATTTCACATTGATTGTGTGTTATTTCACATGATATGTTTATTATGACACTCCTTATTTTTTTCTTATTTATATTTTCCTGGGTTCTAGAGATTTTATTTTCTATCTGAGAAAAATCATTTGGAATTTCCTGAGAGGATAAGAGGAAAATATTTGTGTTACATAAACATTTATAAGCTCTTCCATTCATTTACAACACTTATTTTTAGCCAATATGTGTCAAGAACATGAGAAAGGTGTTTTTTTATTTTAAAAACTTGATTTATACACTATAACTACAGCTATCACAATAATTTTCAAAACAAAATTTCTACAACAGAATGTTTTAAAGAAAGAAAAACAGAAAAACAAATTTAAATTTAACTCAAAAGAGGAAAAATAATAGAAAACATAGCACTTGAAAAGAAAAACCTAGCTTGAATTCCATTTTGATTTTCAGTTGTATTTGAGCAAGTCAATTCAACAAAACTTGTTTCCTTATATTTAAAAAATGTAATAGATAATACCTCAAAAAGTCATTGTGAGGATTAAATGATTAAAGTATTAAAAATCATCTCATAATTATAGAATATCAGGCAAAACTTAGTATTAACACTTGGAATAATTAGTCACAAAGAGGTATTCTAATTTGGAGGGAGAAAAATGAATGGAGGAGGAGAACATGGAGGCAGCCATGGGCCTAGGACGCTAACTTGACTTCACGTGGCATTACCGGCCCTGGGGACGCAGTGCTGGGTAGAGAGTGGTAATACACTCAGGGAGAAAAGTCCTGCAGGGCTAGCTTCCCTTTTCAGGCTTCTCCCACCTTCCTTTGAGAGAGTGAATAACGCCCTATTATCGTTTATTTTAACTAATCTTTCACTAGAGTAAGCATTGTTTTAATAAGTTCTAATTTCCCATTTGGTGCCAACGTGAATCTTAGGCTTAATTGCATTAGAAGGTGATGATTGCAAATCTGATTTCTGTTGGGTTGCAGCAGGAGGAAGGGCCAGAACCTCCCACTTGATCCCGGCAGCATGAGAGAACAGAAACCGCACTGAGGGAGGGGTGCGTCAGACCTCCCCTATTCACCTCTCTCTCCCTCTTGGGGAAAAATATCATATGTTCCTGAACCTCAGCTTTCTTTTCTTGAACACCAGAGGTGTGGAATTAAATCATTTTTATAATTTTGATTCTTAGGGCCCATAATTCTCTGAAGATAGAAAAATGGTGATTTCAGAGTGTATGCGTCACTCCAGCTGGGAAGACTTATTGTTTGATTATAGACCCATAGCACGTGGACAAGGACACAGAATCACAGAGCTGCCAGAGAAGTGGGGACTGCTCATTGAGGGGAGGAGGGCACTGTGAGAAGAGCTAAGTGCTCCTTGCTCATACAAATGCCAGAATAACATTCATGCCACACACCCTGACGCCTCCTGCAGATGACAACTGTCCTCATAAGCCTTCCCAAGGACTCTGTCCCCCTAACACTAAGCAAGCCTCACACACGTGCATATACACATGCATACACATATTACACATGTGCACACACACACACACACGCACACGAAACCACCTAAGGAGAACTGAGCGACATTTTGGAAGAGAACCAAAGCAAATTCTCCAGGAGCCTGGAAAAGGACTAGACTATTTGCCAGTCCTATTGTCAGGCTGTCTGACATCAGCCAAAATTCATATAGTTTCAAGTTTCAGGTCAAAACATTTACATAAGAGTACCCCTGATGTTTAACAGTGGTTTTTCTTGTTTTAAAACTCTTAAAATATTGACCTCCTTGGAAACATTTCTCCTTACACCCCATTGCATTTTATAAATGTCTCTTCTTTGGTTTCTTGAACTGCCATTAAGTACATGCCTGCTCCCCCACCTCCAGCCCTCATGAGACTATCAACTCTTTAGATCTATTTCTTATCCTCTGTTGTGGTGACATCACTACTATTTGTTAAGAAAATGATTATTATGTCTCCAAGGCACCAATCCCACATGTAATCCATTATAATAAAATGAGTTGTACTGTGAAACGATGCAGATTCAAGCCCCTAATGAGTGACGTTTCTTGAAAAGAAATAAGCAGCAGACACAGACTAGGAGGAGATAACCACACAGGTCGAAAAATAAATAAAAACACCAGGCTTGGGTTGTGATTTACGGGAAGCAACATGCCAACCTTTTAATGCACAGAATCGTTATTCCCATGGCAGACGCAGAGTTGTCACAATATCGTTGAACGTCACTGCATCTCTAATTTCCTGATTATAAAACTGGCATGCGCAATTAGGAACATGCTACGTGTCAGGTGGTGCATTAATGATCAGTGACATAAAAGCAACTCGTGTGTTCTTGAGCCAGTTTTTTATTGCTCTAGTTAGTAACAAGGCTCAACTGTGAGACCTGTCAGACTAGAGACGTCATCACTGATCACTAAATCGCCAGCGCTTAGAATTCCTAGAACATAGAAGTAACATAGTACGTGTCTGTGGAATGACCGTACCACATCTCATTATTTCCCTGACATATTTGGGGGTATTTTTTTTTCCTAGTATAGATGTTGCTCATCAAAAAAAAAAAAACAAAATAAAACCGGAAACCTTTACAATTAGGTGTATAGTTGATCAATTTTTATGTCTACAGTGATGTGTTATTTCTATTGATGTCATTATTTGAATTTATTTTTGCTCTTTTGATTCATTACAAAAATCCTTCTAAATGATGCCTTTTCTTTTCTGTCAATGATTCAAACGAATAAAATTTTCCCCTTCCCCTCTTCAAGATAATTTGAAAAAAATAATAATTTAAGGAAGGAAAATAAAGACAAGTAGAATGAGGGAAATTTTTTGGGAAGGGAGAGATCATTGATTTTAAGCCACTGAGTTGGAGTCATTTCTGTTATCAGTTTTATATGTATGAATTCACTGCACCTTCATAACAAGAACAACACAGCAACCAAAACCCTAACCGTAATTTAATTCACCATCCTCTAAAATGTGCACCGACATCAAAGTCAGCCTATGAATACTAAGTTTTGAAGACGTCTTTGTGGCCTTTTTTGTACTCTTTTGTTACAAGCCTAGGCACTCAACCCTATCTGCCCTATTTTGAAGGATGATTCTCATTACCTTTTCCCCACACTTTTCTACTAAAATATTAAGCAGCTAGGTCAAGGGCAGTCAAGCACTACACTGATGTGTGACTCACCTGTAGTTCTGCTTTTCAGTTCCTATGTGGAATCTGTCGTATTGGGAATAGGCTCGGTTTCCCTCCCAGTCCATCAGCTCGATTCTCAGTGTGTACTGCCTCTGACTGGTTATGGCAAAAATGAACTCATTCCCCAGCCAATATTCACCAGAGGGATTTCCAAAACCCTAGGACAGAAGACAGACATACAATTGTTACTTTAGAAGACTCTTTTCATGTTTAGCATTAACTATTTACTGAGTAATAATGAAAAAAACCACTTAAAAGTAAAGATATTTCTTTCACAGTTTTATATAACTGTTTTTAATCAATTACTGACTTATTTCAATACTTTCCTGCTATATTTCTTTTCATGGAGGCTTCTAATTCTTATTACAGCTCTGCTATTCAATTCAGTGTGGATAAGATGCTCTAGATTAGGTGAATCTGCTTCATAAGTTTATTAAGTTATTTAACCATATTATTATTATTGTTTTTGTTATTATTTGAGTGTCCAATTATGCTCCCATAATAAATCTGTAGATTACTAGACCCTTGATGTTTGGAACTTTGCGTTCTCATTTTTAAATGTGGACAAGCAAATCTGTAAATCCATGACTATTACCTAATCACTTATGATGCTTCACTGGCATGGATCTGGGTGCTGATGCAAAAGGCCGTCTTGTAGGAGCTCTTGAGTGAATCTAGCCGACTCCTTTGCATCTGTAGCTTTGCATCAATATAGCTCTATTGTCCTCTTTAGGGAAGTCATGGCTGTTAACTATTCCAAATAGTTTCTTTGTGGGGAGGGGAAAAAAAGCCCCCTCCCAAACAAAGACAACTCTTAATGTTGGAGATGTTTGTGATAGGAAAATAAAGAACCCTAAGAAATGGTTGGCATTCTAGATTTTTAGTATTCACAATTGCCTCAGAAAGTACTTCTTGGTAATATTTAAGGTTCAATGTAATTCTTAATCTACACATTTGCCTTACTGAGCATATTGTGATCTCCTTTGATGACAGAAACTGTGTTGTGTTTGTGAATTAAAAACTAGTAGAGAGACCTGACATAACCAGGAACTCCATACGTGTTAAGTTCAAAGAAAAGAGAGTGGAAGAAAGAAGGAAGGAGGGAAGAAGGGAAGAAGTAGGGAGGGAGGAAGGAAGTTAAACAAAATATTATAGCACTTGGCAATTACATTTAGAAAAGTAACCTCAAAACATCATCTTGCTGTAGATGTTATGGAGGCGTCTCGGGGAAACGCCTGAGTGTCCAGCTGAATCATAATCACCTGTGCTCCCACTGCCTCTACCAACCCAGTTACTTACCAAAGGCCAGAGGTGTTTTGAACCATACTCATTTATGCCAGTTCTGTTATTATATTCATATTTATAATATGTTATGTAAATAAGTTAAATATTAGTCAGAAATAAGATTTTTATTTATTTTATAAAACCTAACAAATATCTAGCTTTGCTAAATAAAAGCAAATCACTAACAATTTTGAATTAGATATTGTTGAGACTCTAAAAGACTGGGAAAAATACTACAGTTTTTAAAGAATTATTAACTTAAACTTTTGGGTATGTATCTTTTCTTTATTTGTTTGTTTTTGAGACAAAGTCTCACTCTGTAGCCCTGGGTAGAGGGCCATGGTATCACCATAGCTCACAGCAACCACAAACTCTTTGGCTTAAGTGATCCTTTGCCTCAGCTTCCTGAGTAACTGAGCGTACAGGTGCCTACTATGATGCCTGGCTAGGTTTATTTTTTGGTAGAGATGGGGTCTCGCTCTTGCTCAGGCTGGTCTTATACTCCTGAGCTCAAGCAATCCTTGAGTTTGGCCTCCCAGAGTGCTAGGATTATAGGTGTGAGCCACTGCATCTGGCTTTGCCATGTGTCTTTATGTACTTTTCTGTTTTAAAAGAAACTGAAACTTGAGATTGCATGCATTCTATGTATAGGTAAATTCTATGAAACACCCACCTGACCTAGAATTTCAGGCTTTGGCTCTGTATTAAAAAATGTGTAAATGAATGTATATATTTTAGATTTAAAGTTGAAACGAAATAGATTAACGTATGTATGCACATTTTTAAAGTTATTACCCAATTTAACTTAGTATTTTGCTTCACTGAACACCCTTGGTGAAGACTGCAATGGGGTACACTGTTCTGAAGACCATGTACCTGCAATGCCAAGCAGGACCCATTGAACTTAGTATCCCATTGGCTTCTTGCTTCTCTGTGCTTAAGATGCTTAAGTCAGACTTTGTAAAAGTTCCACGGTGGCAGGAAATATTAGACCAATTTCACATGTGCTAAGAATTTTATATGCTTTTATGGCAGCTGGTGCTGAATACCAGGGAGAAGAGCAAAGCTGACCTTCTCTAGTGTATAAGCAAAACAGAAAGTTGCAGGGGGCTGAAAGTCAAAGAATTAGCACTTTCTCAATTGCAGTACCCCTGGGAAGAGTAAGAGTACCCCTGGGAGTTCCCTGGCACTTTTTTTCGGCTCAGACATGTCAAAACCTTCCCTGTAACCACTTGATGACCCTCTGTTCTGTGTAGTCACTGAGCAGGGATTCAACAATTACACTAATCGTGGCGAGAGAGGCTGGGGATGCTGGCGTGTTAAGTTTTGGGTTATGTATTTCCATGCTGCTGAAAGCATTGTGTGGATAAAGCTCTCCGGCTTCCCCAGGGAGAAGTGCAGTGATTGGGGTGATCCTCTGAAATGGACAAGTGTGAGCATCAGTCCCGTGAGAACCTCTATCTCTATCTCAACGTGCAGGCCTGGACATCTCTCTGAGTGGAGATAAATATCCCTCCCTAAACAGTTGTTTTATCCTCCAGGAAGAAATAACTAAAAAGAAACCAGTGAAATTTGCCTTTAGAAACCCAAATTCTATCTCAAGAAACTTCCCCCAAACTGTCTAAACATGCCCAGTTATGGGAGCAAGATCTTTGACTAGAGTAAATCAAAACAACTGTTAAAGAGACAGAGTAGGGAGGGAACCTCCTAGCAGTCAGGGCAGCGATGCAGAAACGACGCTTCATCATGAAGATGAAAAATATGTGAAAGAAGGGAAAGGGGTTCCCACATTCGTAAACTGTCTGTTGAATAATCTATCAGACAAGACCACAGATCTGACAGGAAGGAACAAAGGCTTGGCTTGGATTAAGGAACCTCTTCCCCCTTATCTCTGCTCCAAACTGAAGCCTTGAGCTGCCACATACATGCTAGGGACCCTTCAACTTCACTTCTGAGCCTCAGTTTCCTTGTCTGAAAAACAGGGATTCAAAACATCATTTGCATATTTTATGGCATGAGAATGAAGTGAGATAACATCCCTACAGCACTTAACTGAATGTGTGTCCGCCTTCAGTTAAGTGCTTTAGGGATATTATCTCATTTCATTCTTCAGAAAGACTTAAAAACCTAGTTACTGTTACGGTTAAACGCTATATCACAATACACAGTGATTTTCTGTTCTGTTGCCTCTCTTCCACATGGCTGTGAGCTATTCGTGGGTAAGCAGCTTCCTTTCCACTCTGTATGAGAAAGAAAACAAAAATAATCCAGGGTGTTGTCTTAGCCTGAAAATTAGTAATGGAATAGTGAAATAATTCTTTAAAAGGCTCTCAGGTTCTAGGGACCAATGTATTATCATAATAAGTTGAGTGTTGCTTTATATAACTGAATATTGTCATTTTAATTCAATAAATGAATTATTAAATGAGAAGTTAAAACCAACTCATTGCAATTGGGGCTAAACTATAGTACGGATGAGAGCACAGACTGCTTCCTCATTCTTACCTCTGCTTCCTAAGGCTGAAGAGCACCTGTCTTGGACAGGCGCTGTGGCACACACCTGTAATCCCAGCATGCTGGGAGGCCAAGGTGGATGGATTGCCTGAGCTCAGGAGTTGGACATAAGCCTGAGTGTGAGTGAGACTCTGTCTCTAAAAATATCTAGGTGTTATGGGCAGTACCTGTAGTCCTAGCTACTTGGGAGGCTGAGGCAAGAGGATTGCTTGAGCCCAGGAGTTTGAGGTTGCTGTGAGCTGTGACACTACAGCACCCTACTGGGGCAAGATAGTGAGATACTGTTTTTAAAAAAAGAGCACTTGTCTCAACTCTCCTTTGGTCCTACTTCTTTTACTTCCTCTCTTGACATCTCACAAGTTTTAGGATCTACAAAAGACGTCATTTTGAAGGCCTCACACTATAATAATTCATAGTTGTGACCACCGTTGCTTTCAACCAGGAGTACACAGCAGAAACAATTGTGCAACTGTTTAAAAATATAGGTGACCTAGTTCCCCCAGGGAGATTCTGATTCAATATGTCTGGAGTAGGCTTAAAGATTCGTACATTTAAAGGGTTCCACAGGTAAGTCTGCTATGAAACAAAACCGGGGAACCAATTGTATATGATGTAGAATACTATTCCAAGTGAAAAAATCTAAAAGAATTATATTCATCGAATCAAAATATCTGAGGGAAAAGGCAGGTTGTAGACCCCATCTTCATCCTGATCTCCTCAGGCAGAGGCAATTTTTGATTGTATATATTTGACTGTCCTTAAAAAATTCATATTCATGGCTAAAATACAGATATAGCCAATGTTGTCCCCCCAAATAGTTTTACACTTATTGCACATGAGAAATCACCACCAATCTTTATTTTATCCCAAGTAGCCTGTAACATTCCTAAAAATAAAAATAAAAGCTTATACAAAATTCCGTGCTGACTGAAAAAGCAGCAATGAATGAGGAAGTAATAGTAATAAAATAGAATGTCTTTTTTTTCTCATGAATAAAACCCAGGGATGCTGCGCTATATACTTCCATAAAAAAACTAAGCTTAGTGATGCCAAATCACGATCATATGATAAATGTTGATTCCGTAATTCAGATAAACCATCAATCAATTTTATTTCTCCTCTAGAACTTTAATGAAAGGGAGAAAAAAGACAGTGACATTTCATCTAAATGAATGTTGATTTAAAATTGGCCTTAAAAGGTACATCGTGCTCCAAAAAAATAGTAGGCAGAGAAAACACTACCACGCATTTGCATTTGCCAAAACCTGCAGAAATGCTCCATTTTGGTTTGTCCTTTTCCAAGTTAATCAAATAATTGTCTGTGATACTCTATTTGTTTTGTCTGTTCATGCTCACAGGAAGTGTTGACTTTTTATAGATGAAGCAAAATTGAAACCAGACAGTCCAGGCATTTCTTACGGGTTTCATCTTTTTCATACAAAGGATTAAGGAAAACAGATAAGACCGAGCTGTGGCTTTCCAAAGATGCTTTACCATACATCTAAACAGTGTATCTACTGAAATGGCCCGAGGAAGAGCAAAATAATTTTTTGTTTAAACATTTTTAACATGTTATGCATTTTCTCTTTATAATGCAAAGATGTTGAAATGCAGTTGAATATAAGCTCTAATTTCTCTCCAGGAACAACTCCCAGAAAATATGGTGCTTCAACTGAAGCTTTCTGGTCAATAGGAAGCTCTGGATATGGGGAGAATTCTTTTTTTTTTTTTTTTTTTTTTTAATTTTATTGAATGGTAACTGGAATGGGTAGAGGGAGGGGGATTAGAGGGATCATTTTTGAGGTATATCTTACAGGGGTACACGTGAAACTCTCTAAGAGAATTCTTTTCAAAACAAAGCAAGTTTGTCTCCAGGGCCTAATGCAGTACAAAGTGAGGTTGCTTAGGGTCCTATCTGGAAGGCTTCCCTGGGCTTTATATGCAAAAGTACCGCTGCTAAGTGTTATTGCTGGAGGCCAGTAAATGGTATCCTTATGGTTTGAAGGGTTAATATAGTTTCCTAAGTGCCTCATTAAAAAGCCCACTCTAGACTTCTTCTTCTCTCAGCAAACATCTTTGCTGAATTTCCTCATAAGGAAGGTTGAGGGCAAACAAAGCTTAGGTGAAAGACTTTTGTAGGCTTCAAGTCAATGGTAAGATTCAAATAAACTGCAAATCTTCCATACTGAGAGGTTTAAAATTAATAATGATGACATATCATATGCATTTGACATTTTGTGTATTGATAGCTTTAACCTATTTTTCTGGAACTCTAATGAAGCAAGAAGCAGCCCATTGATAGAAACCATTATGAAGGAAAAGAGAGAAGAAAGACAGAAATGAAGAAAAAAATAAAACTTTATCCCTAAACTGAATACACAAGGAAAAAGTCCAGTATCCTAGTGTAGATGACAGTAGACGGGTCAAAATAGAGGACCAAGTGTTGTCTGCCAAGATCTTGCTTTCCCTAAGGAGATGCACCCTAAGCTGAAGAACTATGCAGCCAGTTCTCTGGATGCAGGGAATGGAGGTGGGTGTCACGGACAAGAACTGGCAGAAGGAGTCTGTGTCCATCCCTGGGAGAGTCATGTTATTCTGTCTTTAGGGGAAAGAAAAGCACTGGAGAAAAAAAACAAACATTTTATATCATGTCCAACCACATTGAAACATATGAATTTTTTAAATCAAAACAAATTTTAGCTTCATTTTTGCCAGAGTATTTCAGAAGTTTGGAGCTTATCTCCTTTTTTGACAATGCAGAATTGACACTCAACTGATCAATATTTCAAGTTTGAATAAAGCACAGAAGTCTTTCTTATTTAAAAAGGGGGATGAGGTCAACACCATAAAAAAATTGTGTATTAAAGGAATAATTTCAGACTTGTTCTAATAATGAAAAAAATTGCTCTGAAATGGATATATTTGTTAAATGTCTACAAGACATGACTCAATCCCACACTTAACAAGTCAGTACCCCTTACTCAACACGCCTCGCTTGCCAAGGCTGCAGATGTGTACAGCTAAAAATTCACCATTTTGGAAAATCACCACAATGATAACTTAATATTTATTTTTCTGTTATCATTCATTTTAGTACTAATGTAGTTCAGATTTGGCTGAATCTGTACCTATAGTCTGATTCTCAGATATTTTCTTCACATCTTATTTTAGTGGTAAAACTTAATGATGAATTAAGGTGGTTTGAAAAATAATACTTTAGGCAGAGGGAAGTAAAATCTTTGCAGTCTTTGAAGTTTTAATCTTGGATAATGACAATGACTATTGTTCATTGAAAATTCAATGGGCCAAAGTGCTTTACTTATATTATTTCTAGTCCTCACCACATCCCTGCAGGGCAAGTGTGGAATTATTATTGTTGTATTTTAATAAGTGAGAAAGCTAAGGTATGCCCAAGCCACCCCACCTGTAAATGGCAGAGTGAAGACTCAAATTATTAATATAAATACAATGTAAAGTCCACTTTTAGGACTTAGATAATCTTTTCTCCTCATTGTTTTTAGGATCCATAGGCAAAAAGAAGCCTTAGAAGCTAACCCAACATTTGAATTCTCCATAACAATCTTGAAAGATGATGACCTACCTTCTAGTGGGGTGTTTCCAATGAAGAGAGGAAGAGTTTGCCACTCAGTAGGCAGTCCATTCCTTGTTAGAATTAACCACTGGGGAGCTTTGTTTAGACTTAGCCAAAATTTGCCTCTCTGAATGTTTTTCCATTCATTATTGAACTTCCCTCCAAAGCAGTGTTAAAATTAAGTTTCTAATTCAGTGAATTTGGGGTGGAGCTTGAGCTTCTGCATTTCTAATAAGTTCCCAGATGATGCTAACACTGCTGGTCCCTGGGCCACATTTTGCGTAGCAGGCTCCAGTACTACATACCTCCCTCTAGCTAATAAAAATACCGATCAGACATGTTGGTGATGAATTCTTGTTTTCTCCAGGTATTCATCTGCTTCAAATATAATTTCCAGATTCTTCCCATCCTGCTTGGGACCTCTAGGATAAGTTCACTTGTTTGCAGACCTCTAGTATATTCTTAATACAATCAGATCATAGCAGGCACCAGTGAGTTATGCATTTTTTGTTACCCCAAAATTGATAAGAATGTAGACTGAGTGCACTAATATGTGTCTGTTAGTAGCCAACAGAACAAAATGAATCACAGCCAAATAAATCTCTCTATCTTTCAAATACGAGGTTCTTAAACCAATTTGTCATATTTATCCTATATTCTTAAAGTTAACTTTTTATATTTTTAATCTAAGTGAAAGATTTTACATTCGTGTCTGGAATTTTTTCTTATTGCTTTAACCTATATTTCTGCCTTTAGTTTGCAGTTTATTAAAGACATCAAGATTCCTACTTCGAGCAATTCTAATTTTTGTTTTTTTTGCAGTTTTTGGCCAGGGATGGGTTTGAACCCACCACCTCCAGCACATGGGGCCAGCACCTACCTTTTTGAGACACAAGTGCTGCCCAACTCCAAATTTTTTTAACATGCTTTCAGAGTGTTCAATTATCTGTAGTAGACACGATGACATCACTACAGATCCCCATCCATTTATTAGAAATCTTTGCTTACTGTCATTTGACCAACTATGAACCAATTGAGTAAACTGTGATGACAACCAACCACAGTTTTTACACACTGTCTACGAGAATATCAAAACAGAACTGAGGCGGGTAGAGCATTTTTATCACCTTTTTCTTTGCCTTCTGAGAGAGAAATTTGTCAAAATGCCAAGATAAAAATTATCTAGAAGTTTTAGAAGTAAAAGAATGAGAATCAATCCATAAAGATCCTGCTCCATTACTGTGACTAATGTTTTGTGAGCAGGTGTTATAGTTAAGATCGGAGACATTGACTATGTGTTTATTAGATTATTGATGATTTCAACCATCTACTGTATTATGTGGAAAAGCTGACTTCCTTAATTTCATTTTCTTCTCAAAATGGGAATAGGATTAGTGAATTGGGTTGTATGGAAAATTAGATAAGAATTTAAACATAGGGCTGGCACATATTAAACTTTGACAAACCTAGCTATCATGATAATGGTGACAATGGTAATGTCTACTGTCATTTTGGCAACCCCAGTAAACCATGCCTTATATTTCATATTTTTGTGTACTCCTCTTGCTTTGAATCTGAGCTGGTCCTGTGATTAATTATAACCAACAGAATCATCAGAAATAGCACTGTACCATTTTGGGGTCTAATGAGACTTTTAAAGGCCTGAATCAGCTACTACTTTTGTGCTGTGGTTGGGGGATGCTAATTGCAACAGAAGATGTCTGAAGACTCTGGGAGAAGCCCTGCCCAGCCACAGGGAAAGGTCACACGGAGGAGCTCCCAGTCACCTGCCAGCCACATGAGTGAGGTCAACGCTATGGGTGACTCTGTTCCACACCTGCGGCTCTGCAGAACTCTCTTGTCCTGGGTCATGTACCTAGTCTAGGTCTGAGTTCTAGCTTCCCCCACCATCATTCAGCTAGGAATAAAGACAGACAAGAGTTCACCTAATAATTTCAGTAATGTATTTTTCTTTCTTATGCACACATGGAAATCATTTATTGAAAATGATTTATGAGTATTTTGTGTCTAATGAAAACAAGGCAACTAATGTATCATTTTTTGAGGTACTTTTGAAAAGTACCTCCATAAAAAAAAACCCTAAAAATGCAAAGGTTTATCATGTAGTATGGTAAAGATAACCTCATGATCAAACATCAAAACCACTGTAAATTCTTCCATCTTACCATTTTATATTCTTTCCAGCCTCTTTGGAAATCCAAACTGCCATCTTCACGATGTTGTATTACAGTCCAGCCTCCCCCATTAAGATCCATGTTGCAAAATACCTGACAAATGGAAAATAAAGTCAGATACGTTTCAAAAATAGAAATAGGGTGGATATGACTACAGATTAAAAAAAATTACTCAATTGAAATGCTAATTTGGACATATTATTTGTTATTTCCTCCTGTGATTCATGTTTGAGTTATTGCTGATTAAATTCTACCAATAGCACATAAGTTACTTATAGAAATTTTAATCATTTAGGTAAAAATTAATTCTTAGTCTCACACTACAAAACATTTAAACATGTCTTTCTTTTAGATTGAAATAGGTACTTGTTTATGTTCAAAATTTTTATAATCGTATTGAAGATTTCAAAATTATAGACCATTTTATAGCCAACACACAAAACTCAGATCTTTTAAATTTGTAACTGAAACTGTAATATAACAAGAACAAGTTTCTAGAAAAATAATTGTTAAAGTATCATATATATTTGCATATTTCATTACACATTAACTTCTGTATGCTTATATTCTATGATAATTATTTCTGGTGGTTCAGTATTACATTAGGGGCCACCTTTGGTACTCGGCATATGGAGAACACATTATTTGCTTATATTTTCATCATGAACAATAACAGGAGAATGTGATACAGCATATCCCTTCTGACTGGGACAAGTATTTCTTTCACATGTGGAAAAGTTATCCAAATCTCTTTAACGACTCTTGGTTGTTTTAATTATTCTAAATATAAGAGTATTTATTTAGAAATTGACTCATTTCCCCCAGAGTCCACCTAGAATGAGGAACATACCTATAATGGGATTATCATGGCAGAGCAATAGCTGTAATTGATGTAGCATGAATGTGGCAGCTGGATTATTCGAGGGCAGACTATGAGGAATGCTATTCCCACAGCGACTGAATACTCAGGCAAGTTGAAGGCTGGCTAAAGGTGTGGGTAGGATACAACAGCAGTGGGTGAGCCATGTGGGCACAGAGCTCAGCTCTGATCAAGGGCAAACCTCAAGTATTTTTCCTGAGGCATTGCATTTGGGTCATAAACAGCTAAGGGTATGAAAGCAATGGCAAGAACTGTTACTCCAGCGACAAGTTTCCATCTTCCTCCTCAGAATGAAAGGAACTAAGATATGCTCGCCTATTCATGGGCAAATGAAATAGCCAACTGCTCTTCCACGGGCTCTCCTCTGATTTGACAATAGTCCCGTGTTTACTAAGTCTTCACAAGCTTTAGGAATTATTGATCTCCAGGATTAGATATTGAATGTCCTGCCCTGCGCCAGTGTTCCCATACTGCTAATACTTTCACTCTATTGCACCTGCTCTTTGTCCTCAATATAACCTCTGCCTAGTCCTTCAGCTGCTTTAATTTTAATGTAAAGTAAACTTTAAGTAATTTTAAAGTAAATTTCATTTACTTAATTTTTCACTCAACAAGCATTATTGGAAGTCAATTCTATTGTATACTTGGGAACATTATGATCAAAAAAATATGGATAATGTACTCGAACACCCTCCAAGTTTCAATAGTGACTGCTCTCATAAGATTAAGGAGATGGAATTCATAAGTTGCAAGTCCACTGACCTGAAAAATTATAGAGACAATGATCTAAATGAGAAATTTAAGAGAGATAATTAATGCAAGAGAAGAAAAGGACCATAGTTTTGGATACCTAGACTGTCAGGTGGCACAGATAACCAGAAAGGGGAGTTTATTGAGCAGTTAGAGGAGGTATACTATAGGTAAACCAAGGATAAAAATATGGGTAAAAGAATAAAGGGATAAGAAAGGAACAGACATTATCAACTACACACTTGTCAAATGCTGGATGATTAAAATACTTCACATGAAATCTCGAACTTAATCTCACAACAATCCTGTGTAGGAAGTAGGTAGGATTATTATTTCCACTTTGCAGTTGCAAAAAACAAAAACAAAAACAAAATCCTAAGGTTTAGAGTAGTTCAGTAACTTAACTAATGATTACACAAAACATTAAGTGCTGATCTAGGATTTGAACTAGATTCAGGATTTAAACCCTATGTCTTCCTAATTCAAGATCATTAAAAGGAATCTGTTTGAAAGGAGTAGTTGATAGCATAAAGACATATAAACTATTTAACTCCAGCCAAGAAAACACTGAACTATCTCCCATCTCAGTTCTGTATGTGTAGGAGACTAGCTTCCCCCAAGATAGGCTTTCATGTAATACCCAAGGATTTCTTTTTATTTGCAGCTGTCCCCAGTACCTAGAGCAGGGACTAGCCTTTAGCAAGGACTAAATGAGTATTTGCCAAATATATAGAGATGAAATAAGGAAAGATAGAATAGGAAAACTTCATTCATAAAATGCAAGGAAAGCTGGGGATTCATTTTGGGTTGGGGAAGTGATCGACTTAAATGTTGCAAAAAATTAAAGATAAATAACAACTAAGAAAATATATACTTAAATTTGAATGCAGGAGCCATTAGTAGTGCTGGTGAGACAGAATGAAGCATTCCTCAGATGGCACAATTTAAAAAGGGCACAGGTGGTGACTTCAGAGAAGTGGTCAAAGGGGAGCTTTACCCGTAACTTTTAACCAGAATAAGGAGAAGTGAAAATATTACGGAAACATTTTGCTAGGAGACAATAATGTTACTAGTTTCTCAATTAAATTTTACTCTTCCTGACCAGTTATTCCAGAATGATTTTCCCCAGACTTTTGTCTCCTCATGGACAATGATTGCCTGAAAGTGGTTCAAATTATATTTATAAAACTATGAAGTCCATTTACATACTCAAAGGAAGGGATTATTACATTTACCTAGAGTGTGTAGGGGAAACTATGTCGTATAGTTTTTTTAAAAAATTACCATTGCGTTGTTAAAATTCTATGCACTTAGTTTTAAAGTCACTCCCACATTTTTAATGGCCAATTTTCCTTTTAAATAGAGACATCCAGTGACTTGTAAATGCAAAGATGTGCTGAGAGTGCCTCTTAGATAAAGGCACAGAGAGAGCAAGCCAGAGCTCCATGGGGAGGTAGGAATTCCGCAGGCAGATTACAGGGTGGGAAGCTGCGGTACAGTGACATGAAGGCATTGGCTGTACACTCCACAGTTCTTATGAAGACCCAATAGCAGCATTGATAACCACGGCCATTTACGGGATACATGCACCGTAGAGATGAATGACACCTTGTTTCGGGGAATAATCATGAGTGCGACATTGCCTGGCCTCTAATCCCACCTCTGCTCTCTTCCTGTGCCTCTTAGATATTTTGTGAGGATTAAATGAGTCAATGCATACAGAGTTTTTAGAATGGTGTTTGGCACTTACTAGGCGTTGTCATTATTCTCATCTCTTAGATGTATTTTACTGATAAGATAACGTGTTTCTATTATGTATTATATACTATATGCATGTAATGTAATTTTAAATATATTATAGTTATATAACGATGCATATAATTTTTATGAGAATATAGAAAACCCAAATATGTAGCAGTTCAATAAACTATACTTATGATTGTGATTATTAATTTCTAGTTCATAACATTGAAAACATGCTACTTTGCTATATATATATTACATATCTTATATATAGTAGGATATACATAAATACTTATACATATTTAAGAAGTTAGATTCATTCTAGCAAAGACAAAATAAAACAGAAAACTGTTATTTCTGTTCAAAAGAAAATGTATTTACTTAACAGATTGAGGAAGGTCAAGAAAATAGATGGTAGGTTTCAGAAAGATTTGAAACATCAAAGGCTTAAAACGTTAATTTGCCAATATTGTGTGGTCTGTGATATCTGGCAGTGGCCTTCCTGTGGACGAGGCCTCGCTACATTTATTATGCCTGGTGCATTTATTGATCATATGACTTGGGCTTAACTCTAGCCAAGAAAAGACTGAACTGGCTCCTAGCCCAGGCAAGGTCAAAGCTTTCAAGCATTAAACACCTTTTAACATAATACAGAGGTTTAAACCCAAACAAAAAGGGGAAATTTGATTCACATAGCTTTTATGCTTTCATATGCCATACAAGCTGGAATGATTAGACTTATGGATGTTAATTATTTTTCCATAACCTTAAATGAAAAAAGGCTCACCCCATTTGTTAAAGTTCTTTACCAAGAATTAGGGGAATTATAAATTCTAAAACAAATTTTTAGTATGCTACAACAAGCAGAGTTATTATTTAATGTTACAGGAAAGGAACAATCCAGTTCCCCACTCCGATGCCTTGAAGACAATTCAGAGAGGAATAGAAAAGCAAAAACTAAATGTATAACTGACCTAATTCTAATTTCCTTTCTGCTTGGAAAATTAAAGTGTACTAGAAAACCACCATTGGCTTCCACATTTGAAAATATAACACTTCTCTAACTTTTGCAGACTTTTTTGTTTTTTGGCATAGAACAATGTCAGTCAAAGCCATCCCTGTAAAGCAATTCTGTTATACTTGCAACTCTCTGACTCAGAGATGAACAACTTCTGTGAATAGGTTTTGCAACTTGCTTAAAAAGCCCAATTCTATGGATTGGTCTGTACCATCCATGCTATACCATGCATCTCTCACCATTTTTTAATATAGGTTTTATATACCTTTTTTTTTTTTTATATAGGTCGCTTCAGTTTCTTGCCCTTGCCAGAGCTTCTGGATACATTACTATGAGAAAAACATTTGCTAAGCATGTCCAAGGGTAGCACCACACTGTGTAAGTACAAAGCACAGCCTACTTGGCAGGGTGGAAGTCATAAATATGAATTTCTTACCACGCTTTATAGGTTTGGCAGAATACCAATGACGTATCCAAATAGAAGAAGCTGAGATCACTGGATGGTGTGAGTGAGACTGCTTATGATGAGAACATAAATTAATTTACCTAATTTTCTAATAATAAATCATTGTGTCACTCACATGTCACGTGGGGTAATAGGTTCCTATTCAAAAATTATGAATGCTGCTACTTTAATCATTAGTAATAAAACGATGATTTCCCTAGCTCTCCAGTTAAGAGGGTGTAGTCTACAGCCAGATTCCTTGGTTTCAAAGTCAGTGTTCAATTAACAATTTGATTTGGACAAGTTGTTTTTCTAAAATAAGGAAAAAGAGGGCCGGGTGCAGTGGTTCACGCCTATAATCCTACCACTCTGGGAGGCCAAGGTGGGAGGATTGTTTTAGACCAGCCTGAGCAAGACCAAGACCCTGGTATGTAAAAAAAATAGCTGGGTGTGGTGGGTGCCTGTAGTCCCAGCTACTCAGAGGTTGAGGCAAGAGAATCACTTGAGCCCAAGAGTTTGAGGCTGCTGTGAGCTATGATGCCACAGCACTCCACCCAACGTGACAAAGTGAGACTCTGTATAAATAAAAATAAATAAATGAATAAATAAATAAAATAAGGATAATGGGAGAACCTATCTCATAGGGTTGTTCGAAAGAGTAAATTAGTAAGTACAAATATGTGTACGTGTGTGTGTGTGTATAAAGTACTCTGTGTGTGTATAAAGTACTCTGCGTGTGTAACATCCTCAGAAGAGGGCCTGGTAAATTATGAATGCTGAATATATTAGAACTATTATATTAATCAGCTTCTAAATTACTCTGAGAAAATTGATGCAATATTTGTTCTGATTAATGCTACACTATGTGATTATAATAAGGGATTTAAACAAGTATCTGTATGCCAGTCTGAAGTGTCTGTCTGCATTACAGAATGGTACTTATGGGAGGGTGGGAAGGTCCACGATCATAAAGAGGAAAGAATGGAACAAGAATGGACCCCTAAGCCCAGAAGGGCAAAGTCTTCCTCTCTTCAGCTCAGTTATTTCCCCTTCTCACCACGTCCTGCTGCTATTCCAAGAAAACTAAATCAAAGGGGGGCTCTGACTAGATAGTGTCAGCAAAGCCATGGGATTCTTTCTGCAGAAACAGAATTAGCTCCTTAAAGGTTAAGTACTGATTTGACTGCTACCCTGCTCAGGCTATAATTTTTTCTTAGACCCGAATCTCAGACTTTCCTCTAGTAGATATTTGACATTTGTGGATTTAGTATTTCAGATTTTATTTATTCCAGAACAATTCTAAATCCCCATAATATGCAAAATCCATCATTTTGTAAGCATAAATCTTGCCTTCCTGATGAAACCAACCCAGGAGCCAGCCCCTGAACTAGGGAAGCGGCTCCTCTAACTCTGTTTTACATAAACACGAGGGGCAAATCTCGTCCAGATTAGGAATTGAGACAGGACATTTTTCTCCACCTTAACAACAGGAGCGGTGGTTCTGCAAATAGCCTGTGTGCCATTTATTTCTGAAAATGTTTTGAACTGCATTGAGTTGTGGTTATATGTAAATCAAAGTTCATGGATTGATCAAAACTTTATTTCTGCTATCCCGTCCTCTTCCATAAGAGCCGGGCTATAAATTTTGGCTATGAAGTGAGATGAATTCTAAAAGTATAGATATTGTCAATCTGAAAACTTTAGAAATTATTTTGTTTTTCTATTCATATATATATATATATCGTAGAATCATTAGGAGTCTAAAAGGAAGGTCACTTTGTATTTTTAGTTAACTTTATCTTTCCTGTCAAGTTATAAACTATAGTAGGCCAGACCATAACGAGAGGTCTGGTAGGTCTCTAACAGTACTGTTGGTAAATTACTGAGTGTACACTCTCTGAGTTCCAGCTGGAGTGCAGTTTCACACACTTTCTATGTTGTGCATACGGTAAGTGTGTGGTGTGCATGGGTGTGTTATGTGCATGGCATGTGTGTAGGATTGGAATTGGACTCGGGTATGATTTCGGGATATCTAAAAGACTCCTCCCTGCCTTAGTTACCCTCTTCTCACTTCCAGACTGGCCATTGTATCTTCGCAGTTTTTGTATTTTTTTTTTTTAAGTCATGGGGCACTTGATTCTATGAAGTCTTTCACAGAAGCCCAAAAGAACCAACAGGTGCAACCAACTTCCCTGCTGGTGCCAGCCACCTCTCCTCCTTCCTGTGCTTACTCCACCCACCCTTTCCCCAGCTGCAGACAACCGTGAGGGCCTCTTTGGTGAAGAAAATTTTTTCCCTCCAAAGTAGAGCTAACTTAAACCACTAGTCCTTATTGAAATCAGGAGAGAGAAGAGCGGTAGAAAGGAAAATAGAATCTGATGGGATCTGGATGAGAGTCCTGACTCCCTGTATTGGCAATTACAAGACATCTGGCAAAATGGCCTCCAAGATCAGGTTCCTTTGCCCATCAGGGGAGACTAACAATCAGGATGAGCGTGTAAGTTAGACTTACTACACACTACACAGAAGTGCTGATATCATCACCAGCAAGTCATTCATTGATTCATTCATCTATTCATTCAAGTATATATTTGTTGAGGACCTACTATGTGCCAGAAACTATATGGTGTCCCAAGAAACCAAAGGTAAAAGGCATAGCCCCTGCCTTTTAGAACTCCGGTAGTGAAGAACGTAGGCAAAATTGCTTGAGGGAATCAGAGAAGGCCTTCTGTGAGCATTTGCACAGAACTCAGAGAAAATGGAAACATGAACAGTTAATTTAGGTGGAACAGTGAGGGGAGGAAAACGGCTCCATCCTGCAAGGGTGTGTGGTCCTCTTAGGACCTTAGGCATCCAGCTAAAGCTTTTATATATTGAAGAGCAAGGCTCTTGCCTCTCATCCCACTTACTTGGACTGTCTTCCCACATACCTTGTTTCAAGCAGACTGTTCCTATCACTACACGTCTACAGTAATGTGTAACTAACTGTGGATTTGTCTGTCTGCATCACTACACTGGGAACTGCCTGCTTAATATTCACGTCCCTGGCCCGTAACTGACAAATGGATGGCATCTACTTAATTGTATGTGAATGAATGATTTAACAAATAAATAAAGAGAAAATACACAAAAGACATGTGACAGCAGGAAGATAGTGTTTGCTTACCTCGAAGTTTACTTTGGGTCCCGCTCAACATACTGATGATCTGATCTTCTAACCCACTCTTTTATGTCAATATGAAAAGCAAATCCTTTCAAGACCATGAATTAAGATAGGAAATGTTTTTCTCACCTTAATAGGAGCAGTAATTCTACAAATACCTGTATATTCTCAGCTCCTTCCCCACAGTATTTAGACTGTAAATGCCCTGTGGGTCCCTAGGACTTTGGAAAACAGCTCTTACCTCTTCTCTGTACAATCAAGGTAGATGTGACCTTGACACAATCTGTACAAGGCAAACACTTAGGAGCAATGGGTCATCCCCGGAATAGCAGAGAATAAACAAGAGAAATTTGTGCAAAATAAAAGGTTACAGGGCTTGGGGGAATGTCTGTAAGATGGGGTTTTCATCCTTTATGGACCTGGGAAACAGAGTGTCTCTGGGAGAAAAGAGCTCAGGCGTATAAATATTTCCAGTTTAACAAGCTCACAAATCAATCTGATTATCCAGCAATTCAACTAGGATCTGGTTTGCATCTCGTAAACAAACACTTCTGGTTTTACCTTTTTGGGTTCTGGCATATTATTAATATAAATAGTGTAGATTCCACTTTTATTAAAACCAGCTTGATATACATCTGCACAGTCTCTAAATGGTTTCTCTTCCTCTCTTTTTCCTCCCTTTAGTAAAACTGCAAAAAAAAAAAAAAAAAGATTGCAATATGTGAATATCAGCACCATCAGCACCCCACGGACCCTGAGCATTGCTAAGCATGTGACCATTTCCTCCACACAAATGTCAACCCTACATTTACTGAAAAGTCAATCATAGAGACAATACTAGAGTTTGAGGTAAATTTACAAAATTACACAACGATGGAAAAAGCCTTAGAGCAATTTCTAACTGAATATTTCTATTTTTACTTAATTTCTTAATTCATATTTTTGTCAAGGAACAAATGATACCGCCAAATGTTAACAATTATGTCAATGTTTCTGGCAACATTTCTAAAACATTCTTACCTACATTTCACAGGAAAGTTTAAAAAAAATGCTAAAATACTTTTTGGACAAGGAAGAGATGAAGATAAATTTAAATGCAGAAATGCAGGATGGAAGCTTAAAACACTAAAAGGAGGTAATGTTGTTTTTCTTTGTGTTTTAGACTAAAAAGCTCATAGACTTTTACAAAAAAAAAAAAAAACCGAAATAAGAAGCAACCTTCTAAATAACTACATTTGGAAAACTGAGTTACCACCCAATTCTACCTAGAAGGAAAATGTAACTGAATTTTGTCTTTTTATTTTATACCCCAAAGTTAAACCACCAGGAAGATGCTATACAAATAAAATAGCAAATGAATAACACTTTTATGTTAAGCTATATTAGGAGACAAGTTACAATAAAAACTAGACGTCAAAGGAAGAGAAGAAATTTAGAGATAGTCCCTACTGAGAAGAACCTTATTTTACCCACTGAGCTTTCTCCATTATTATTAAGTTCTTACTATGAAATAAAATACAAATGACTCTATTTAATCATTCTTAGCTAAAGACATGTTATCTTTATAAAATATTTGTGATTCTATTTTCTACTATATATTTATATTTATACTATATAATAGTATATATAGTATATACTATAATATATACTATATATTATATTATTTTAGCAATCAGTTTCATTAAGTAATTGGTTTTCCTAGACATTAAGAGTAAGAATATTTTATAATCTTAGCCAAGTGGAGAGATTCATGCCTGTAATCGTAGCACTTAGGGAGGCCTAGAAGGGTGGATTGCTTGACCTCAGGAGTTCGAGAGCAGCCTGAGCAGGAGCGAAACCCTGTCTCTATTAAAAATTGAACAATTGGCAGGAGTCTGTAGTCCCAGCTTCTCAGGAGCCTGAGGCAAAAGGATGACTTGAGGCCAAGAGTTTGAGATTGAGCTATGATGATGTGATGGCTCTCTACCCAGGGAGACAGAGAAGGCTCTGTCTCAAAAAAAAAAAAAGTTTATAATCTCGCCTTTAAAATTTCCTGTTACTTACTAAGTATCTGCTTTTAATCACATTGGGTTATAATGATCTTTCGTAATAAAAATATCAAAGATAATCAATGCTTTTACATTCATTTTAAAAACTCTGAAAATACAAAACTACTAGCCAGACTTAAATTTTAGTTACATGATATTTACTAACTTACAAGCAATAAGCAGTCTAATCTTTGCAGAAAGAATTAGTGTCTCAATATAAATGTTTCAAACTTTCAAAGATACTAAACTATGTTTATAGCAAGCGAGATGTTTATTATCTGATATGTTGCCATAACAAAAAAAAAATTTAAATGAATTTAATAACATCATGATTTTCCATATAGTGCATGTTTGCACTAGTGGTTTTAATTAGTTATATTAATAATTATATCCAAACACTCACAATTACTGTATCGACTTGGAATAAATAAACTAATTAGAAGCCTATAGGTTCATATGATAGTGAAGAACTACAAATGTACACAAAAACCAGTTTAAAATGCTTACAAAATGCCTATCAAAATCCATAATTAATAACATTAAATACAGACATATCAATAGGTTATCTACAGGTATCGCTTTCAAAAGTATCAATGCAGCTTGTTGGCATTTGCTCCTTTTAATTGCATGGACATGAGCTGTTATTTTTTAAAAATGAAACAAACAGGATTCCTAAATTCTAAACACTGGATCTGTTCATCTGTGGAAAAGTAGAAAATCATGTAATTGGACACAAAATAAAAAGGATGTAAAGAAATACCAACTCAAATTTATGATCCCTTGAGAGGATGAAAAACACAGGAAGATGCGGTCAACAGGAACCCAGTGGAAAACCCGTTTTTCTTTTTTGGGTGAGAAAGTGAGAAAGTCATCTATCTAAGGAGAAAATTCTTCTCTTGCATATACCACTTCCTGCCCTCCCTGTTAGGTATGTAAAAAGAATACATTCCTGTCTCTCTGCCCTGCCGCCTCCCCTCCCCTCTTCTTTCTACTTCAGGAAGATGGGGGTGAAGAGGTCATATGTGGGAAAAGGGAAGCTATTTGCACACATTTTCAATAACAGAAAAGGGAAAAGTTGGGCATTATCTTATTTTTGTGGAAACTAACTGTGCAAATATGTTTTCCAAACCATGAATATAAATTGTATACCTGGGAAAATGGTTTAAGAATTCTCTCATAAAAAGGCATAGTATTGTGGTAACATTATGAAATTTTTGTGTTCGGGCAACATGTCTGACATGTGTATTTCTTTTTTTTTTTTTTATTAAATCATAGCTGTGTACATTAATGCATTACGGGGTACAATGTGCTGGTTTTATATACAATTTGAAATACTTACAACCAACTGGTTAACATAGCCTTCCCCATACTTTCTTAATTATTGTGTTAAGACATTTATACTCTGCACTGGGGCTTCTTCCATGACTTAGCAATTATTTCATTTCCTTGTAATTTAATTTGAATTTTTGAAAAACTGAAATACATTTCTATTCAGGAAAAAAAAAGAAGTCATTCTTTTCAGAAAGATTAGATTGTTTATATTGATTCCTTATTAATGAGGATTATGGTTAAAAGTTTGATTCAGGACACATTTGACAGTATTAGAGCATTTTCAATCAATTTAGGAAGCTTTGTGCACAGCTTACCTTTGATGTGGTTTGAAGAGGGTTTCCTTATAAGGGTAGATTGATCTTCAGGACTTTTCTGTTTTTTTAATCTATAAAGTCAGGTAGTTATACATATTTCTGAGGTTGGTATGTGAATTAGATAGCTCATAGTAGAGTGAATGAAGAATATTAAGTACTCAATTAATAGTGGTTGTTATCATTATTGTGGTGGTAGTGACAGCATTGTTAATAGCCACATCATATTGTTATTTCTTCCTATGGAAGGGACAGCAGCAGAATGTGGAAGGCCAGCCTGTCCAGTCTATTTAGTGGTTGCTGCTGCTCTCTTTCACCCTTATATTCAGACATTGGCACTGTTGGGATCCAGGGTAGCGAAGGTTTATTGGTTATATCAGGTTATATCAGGTTTATTGGTTATATTTATTGGTTATATCATATAACTTATATGATCCTCTCTTTGCTGAGTGGATTAATGAGCCTATTTCATTCATTGACTAAATTAAGTTAGACCATTGCTGTTTAAGTGTGAAAGAAACAGATACTCTAATCTTGCTGTACATTATAAACTTTACCTGAATAGTTAAGATTATTTAAAGATTATTTTAGATGAAATTATGTATGATATATATATACACCATCATGGTTGTGGTAGGGCTTTCAACCTTATAATTTTTGCTTGACTATTTTCTTTGTGAAATGCTGGAGAGTTCCGACATTCAATGTCATGCTTAGATATTGAACAAATGGACACATAGGAAATACTTTAAAATATAGAAAAATAATATCAACAACGAATTTACTGAATCTTGCAAATTACTCGATATTGCCTCTCTTTCCCCTCACCTTCTGTGTTGACTTCTCTTGATCCCTTTTCAACTTATTTAATTGTCTCTTCTCTTTTCTCCTTATTGGTTTCTTTCTCTCCTCACTTATCGTGTAGATATTCACTAAGATGGCATTCTTGGCTCTTTATTCCTTATACCTCTGTTCCTTTTGCAAACTATCTATCATGCCTTCAAACTTCTGACAGATTTTTAAGATAAATAAGCATTTTAATAGTATGTTTTGTTTTCTCTTAATCTCCAGATCCATATTTCTACTTATCTGTTGGGTAGTCCCTACTGCTGCCTTCTCTTATTTCCTACATCAATTAATTTAACAAATATTGACTGATCATATACTCCTAGGCAATGGAGATACAGATATAAGAATACCCAAACATGTCCTTAGTGTAATCACATTCTTATGGGAGAAAGAACTATCATATTAATAGATTTTCCATGACAACTCATGATAGCCATAACCATGATTAGCATCTATCATAATTTGTATCTTCTATGATAGGAGAAAGTCAATTCAAGGTGGCTTAAAAAAAAGCTAATTTTTTTGACCATGTGATTTAATAATCCAGGGTAGAACTTTAGGTAAGGAATGGTCAGGTTTTAAGTAATGTGACCAGGAATTGGTTTATCTTTTTCTTAATCCACTTATTCTTGGCTCTCTTCCCTGTCACAAGATGGCTGGCAACAGCTACTGGGGCTATAAGGTTACCAGTTTAAATACAGCACCAAATAGAGAGATCACAGGCAATTGTTATCTTAAAGGTGTGGATCAAGAGCATTGGGAGCATGCAAGAGAACCTTCTCCATCTGCCAGGGGGACTCAGGGACAGCTGCCTAGAAGAGCTCATACTTGAAAGAACAAAACATGTAGAAAAGCTTATCTGAACTGTATTTTAACAGCCGGGTATGTTGGTTCAAAGACTTCACCCACACCAATATCAGCAAATAAATCTAGAAAGCCCTAGGAAGGAATCATTATTCATTCTTTTCATTTAGCCTTATCTGTACAACTAAATCTTCGTCATCTAAAGGGAGAGAATGGGAACCTAAGCAGGTGTGTGCCTGTCTTTCACCAGCCAACCTTCAGTCAACAAGCAACCTGACACCCCAATGCCGGCAGCTGCCACTTTATCCTGCTCTCCCCTTCATTTTCCCGACAAATTTCAATCCAGATGGTACATTGACCACCAGATGGACTTCAGGGAAGGACCCATGAAAGCCAAGGTAGTGGGTCACTTCAATTCAGATGAACCTTCAAGAGAAAACTTCCTGGAATGTGGAATTAGTAATTCCAACTCTCAGTAACCCTAGCAGAGAACATAAAAGCCAATTAGCCTTACTACTACAGACAATACCACGTATAAAAAGCCTAAGTCCTTGCTCCGATCCATTTCCTAATATGTAACTGTAGCATTCTATTTAAACATTTTACCTGTGGCTAATCGTTCATGTCTTTCCAGTGTTTAGCAAACATTAGAATGCCTGTGTTATCAAGTTATTTGTTTAAGGATGGTTTTTGTGGGACTCTTTGGACTATCATCCGTAGGGAGATCATAGCACTAGACATTGACCTTAAATCTGCTTTAACACAACAGGTTGCTAAAATTAACTGAGCTTATGAATGAGTAAAAAATAAAAAACCCCAGCACATATGATAAGGTGCAAATAAACAAATGATTGATTAGATGTTGTGTGTTTCAGCCAGGTGTGTGGCCATTTTGCAAACTGTCCCCAGAATCCTAATTTATTTGAAGAGATTTCTATGAGTGGAAGAAGGTAATAACTTGTATTTTGAGGGTGTGAAGAGCTTAAAATATTTCTAGGAAACCTAAGTGTCAATGTTTTGTGGGGGAGTATAGGGGTGAGGGAGATTTACCAATGAGTTTATAAATCAATAAATAAATATGTGTAGCTACACAACTATACACAAGCTTTTTACTTATTATAAGTGGAAAATTTCAGGGTTGGTATTTTTTCTTATAGAATACACGTGCAAACAAACCTACATATTTTTAACCTAAAAAAATGACAATTACATATGGTTTTATATGTGTGTCACAGGATAACAAACACATATATTCTAATCCTTAATACTCTGAATGTCTTTAGTTAAGGAGTTAGAACCATCTTCTATTCATTTTCTCTAAAGTCCCTCCAGGCCTGGTATAAGTGAATGCTTGAATATCATTTCTCTACTGCATTATTACTTTAATTAAAAAATATTGAAAAAAAGAGCTCCCATTTAAATTCTTTATATGTACATATTTTATAGATAATCTATGACATCTGTACTAACATTTTCTTGGCGGAATTACAATAATCATGACCATAATAAAAGTAGCCAGAATTAACTGAACACTGACTTTGTGTTGAAATCTGCATTTTGAGTGTCAAGTGTGTTTTATAGGCTTCATTTCATTGAATCCTTCTAAGTGTTTTCTAAGGTGGAGTTGCTATTGTTTTATATGAGGAAACCGAAGATCGGAAATGCTATCTAACTTCGGCAAACAGGAGAACTCTCTGACTACACAGCTGAAAATCTTAACTACTTTTACTGGGCTGTAGAGTAAAGTCAAACCCCAATGGAATTCCAAAGAGTCACCTGTGGCAGATTCCCCAGCAATTCTTATCTCAGTTGACATGGACAAAGAAATGACAAGAAAGAATAAAAAATGTTGACTTGAGGATAGAAGAGTCCCTGGCAGTAGAACCATCCTGGAGGTGGGGACTCACAGCGGACATGGGAAGCAGTGATGGCCCATAAGTTCAAAACCTAACAGAGGATCAGGAAGTAAGAGGTCCCTGGACAGCCACACTGAATGTCATCGTGTCCATACCCTGAAAGTTACACTGACTCAGGACTTACTCCTGTTAATTTTAGGTATAGACTCACAACCTGGTTACTCTGGCTTCCACAGTCATGAGGAGTGATACAAAACCAAAAGATAACACAGAATGGTAGATATGAATCATAAAGTGTGTGGGTTTGTCTAGGTCACCAGGCAAACTCTAAGGTGTGTGGTGCCTGGCAGCAGAGCTAGGACTAGAACTCAAATGTCACATAATGTCTGTTCCTTCTGAACCATCATGCCCTGCCCTTTCCATTGCATACCTCACAGCTGCTTCAAGATGCTGGAGAGAAACTATCTCAATGTATGTATTGTAAAAGAACTCTAGTGGTGAAAATAGAATATCAACAGCTAAAAATAATGTGGGGCATGTAAAAACATGAAAAATACACAAAAGAGGTTCAACTACATTGACATTATATAATAATTTGACTTCTTTATAAATCCACTATAAAAATGTCTCATCCTTGGTAGATCACATATTAATAGAGTCTTTATCAGAGGTAACCTCACTCCGAATGTGACATTCAAACTAGTACTAGGATGAGACTCCAGTATACTTAAAATTAGTTATGATGTTGGTACTCTTTGCTTGATAATAAATTATGAGCTTCCATAGGAAGCTAAAAGTGTTTTGGATGACTAGTTTTACAGGTTCTTTGCAACTGACATTTTGTAACATTTCTCAAGTTTTACCTTTCCCTCCCTCCTTAGGGTGTAAGAAATTTCACAATATTTTCATTCTGTGGTTGACGTGATTCACATATATTGAAAGATGTTAATAAAATGTGCTTTGTGACTTTTTCTCAGAGTAATTATAGGTATCATTTGGTTCCGTGTAAAGTACCATAGCTTAACCGTAACTGATGCTTATTGTTCCGTTTTTGTTCCTGGATTTGTAAAATAGCTGTTGCATTTGACTTGAGTGTGGGTGAGTCCAGGAAATGACCTCATTGAAAATCTATTCAAACTATGTGCACTTCTTCACCCTAACCAACCAATCCACGAAAACATAAGAGAAGAAGAGCTGGGGTTTGTTCGTACAAATGTTGGAACATCAAGGAGACACTTTTTTGTGGCCTCTCCCCCTGCTAACTTCTAGGCCCAGCTGGAACCAGGAGATATCCCTTTCAACTAGTTCATCTTGTTTCTGAAGTTGAAACTGTAATTCCAAGACAGAATTAACCACAAAATTTCAAATCTCCCCCCAAAGATGTGGTTTAGAAATAGTTCATGGGAGAGGTCAAGGACTGTATTATTTTTGATTTTGTTATCATTAGTTTGGCTGTCCACGATTCACACAATTTTTTTTAACAGAAATTACGACTGTTCAAAAGCAGATAACAGCTCCATCAAAAAGGAGAAATATACCATTTCCAAAAATAAACAGTCACTTTTGCCTTAAGCTGTTGGCTTTTATGAAAGGAAGTGCTAGATAGGGTGGTTCGTTTTAAGGAAATTGTAAATGTTTGACATATAATTTTCTGTCAAGATAAAGCATTTCCTTCATTAAAGGGGAACAAGTGTTCACCACAGTGTTCAGCGGATGACTTCCTGTATTTTTCTTTCTCCTTTTACCTAACGTTGAATTGTGCCTTACAAGAAGTCAATGAGAAACCAAGTATTTTCCCCAGTCAATGAAAATGATATTTCTATTTTTATCAATGTTTATATGAGTGACATTCAAGCAGTTTTAATTTCCTCCCATCTCGTGCGATGTTTTTAGAGTCATTCTGAAACTCGAGGGACTTGCAGTTCAAGCTATCTCATCCCTCCATGGAATGATTTACTTCACAAACTCCATAGACACAGCACGGGAGGTAAATTCCTTTCAGATGGTAGAATTACTCTGAGAACAGAGCCAAATGACTCTTCGGTGCTGAGAAGGAAGCAAATGCCTCATTTCCCCTTTGAAGGAGGCCAGAAGCCCCCAAATAATGATCAAATGTTCCGTATCACTGCCGTCAGCCCCTGGGAAAGACACTTGAGTCCCAATAATGTAGATCCCTTAAAAATCTGGGCTGCCATATGCCTTTCAGATGATGGGAAGTAATTTTCAAAAATGAACTTTGCAAAAAGCTCCTATGAGTTGAAGTTTGTACTTCTTATTAGAAAACTAAGTACATAAATATATTCATTTTTGTGTGTGTGTACATTTTTAAGCATTCTCTGCCCTATGTGCCTCCCTATCTAAAATGGTTATCAAGTTTCTTGAAGGTGAGTATATTAAGATTTCTGGTTTTATTTATCTTATTCATTTTCCTCTTCAACATGTTTGATTAAACCATGTGATTCACTAAAACTCTGCCCATTGAAGGGCATATCCCTGTTCCAAAATTTGTTGTTCTTTTTACTTGACAGCTATAGTTCCTTACCACTGAAAAGAATCCCTTTCATAACAGTCTTTTCTCCCTTTTATAACACTGTTCACTGTTTGCCTGCCCCCCCAATTCTACATGTTTCTTTTGGTTTCCTCTTTTTACATTTTGCCTCTAAAGGAATACGAATTTTCTGTCATTAATTTTACACTCATTACTCCATTTAATGAATGGACCCATTGCCTTACTGTGTAGCTTCTCTGTAATGGTATACAAATGTGTGCCTATGTCCCTGCTCTGTGGAGTTGGTGGGAGTGAGAAGGGAGAGAGCAAGTCTGCAGCAGATTTTCTAATGGATCTGTGACCTCCAGACAGTTAAAAGTCATTGTTTCACATGGACCTTCAGTGATTTCACCACTTGTCTCCTCCAATCTATGTGGTCGCAATTTCTCTATTTCTCTGCCTACCAGACTCTGTCCCATGGCCACCTCAAAGTGTCCAAAACCAAATTCATTGTCCTTCCCCCTTAAACCTACTTCTCCCATCTTGCTGATTTTAAAGAATTCATCAACACTTCCTAATGTATTTAACCCAGACATTTGAAAGTTTTATTTTATTTTACTAAAAAGTCTTTATTTCCCATTGAGTCTAAATTTGTTGTTTTTACACATTTCTTCCACTTCATATTTCCATTGGCCTCAGTGTATTCTTAATCTTATTATTTTTCCCCCAAAAGATCACTTTGAGAATTTGATGAAAACCATCAATTCTACCGTCCCTTCACAACGTAGTATAGAGGGTAATATCCCGTCTCTAGAACTAACTTTCTGGGTTCAAATCACAGCTTTCTCACTTGCTAGCAGGATGATATTTAAAAACTATTTACCTCTTGGTGTTTGGTTTTCATATCTTTCAAATAAGGTTAATAATAGTACTTATATTATAAGGTTGTTATCAGAATTAAGTGAGTTAATATACCCAAAGGACTTAGAAGACTGGCTCATGCTGTATATTTGCTAATATTATAATACTATCAAAAAATATCTATCCGGTTTCCCTGTTTCCAGGCTTCTCAACTTTTCAGTACATTCTTCCTAAATTTTCACCGGGGCAATTTTTCTAAATGCAAATGTCACCATTGTCCTTACATATTGACAATGACTGCTTGTTGCTTTAAGGGAACCAATGTTGCTTCCTTGATCTCCCCCAGTTAACCTTATCTTCTACTCTCTTGCCCTGACTCTAAGATTGGGCTGTGGATCTATGCATTCTGCCCTCCTTCCATGCTCTTGTGACTCACAGGTAATACACATGCTGCTTGCACTCACTTAGCTAATACACTGTTGTGTGCATCCTCTACTTCATTTTGAAGACTAAACTGACATCTCTCCAGTAGAGCCAACTTGGTTTGTTTTAATTCTAGGTCACTGGTTACCAGTTATATAACCTTGCCCAGATTCATAAGTTGTCTATAAAGGTTATGAGATGATGCTGAACATAGTAGCTCCTTCTTACTACTATCATATGGACTAATTTAACACATATAAAATTAAGAAGTCAGAGTCTGGATAAGCTTTCAATAAAATCCCCAAGAAACCTGTACAGATGCTGGAGTCTGCTGTTCTGTCCCTGCCATAATTTTCATATTCCTCCTGTGTGCTTTGCGGAGGCCTAGCTACACTCGGGTCACCTCCAGCAAAGACTTCTGGGAAATAATTGTTTACCTATTCCTCTTCTTTCCAAACTCTACATTCCTTAAAGTCTTAGACTAAAATGCATCTTTCTTTCCTTTTCTTTCTTCCTTCCTTCCTGTCTTTCTTTCTTTTCTTTTCTTCTTTTTTTTTTTTTTTTTTTGAGACAGAATAGTCTTACTTTGTCATCCTCGGAAGAGTGCCATGGCATCACAGCTCACAGCAACCTCAACCTCTTAGGCTCAAGCAATCCTCTTGCCTCAACTTTCTGAGTAGCTGGGACTATAGGCACTAGCCACAACATTGGCTAGTTTTTTGTTTTTTGTTTTTTTTTTCTTTTTTCTAGAGAGAAGGAATCTCTCTCTTGCTTAGGCTGGTCTCAAACTTGTGAGCTCAAGCAATGCATGTGCCTTGGCCTCCCAGAGTGCTAAGATTACAGGTGTGAGCCACTGGACCCACTTAAAAATACATCTTTTAATCTTTCTAGTGGTCTGAACAACATTTGACACATTATAGAAACTTCTCAAGTATTTGTTAAATAAAATGGATAAACATTTCGGAACTATAAGTCCATCTTTGCATAAAGGGCATGTTTTTGTTTAGTTTTCCAGTACTTTTCTGCTATGACATTTGATGCTGTGAGATACATTTAAGCTCAATACAACTTATAAACACATTTTCTGAAGTAATTCTCCAATTTTTTCTCTTCTTTTTCCAAACAGACAATACTAGCATCTTGAATGCTACTCAAGGTGCTACTATTTTCTTCCCCTCAGAAGAGAATCTGAGGCTCGGCGCCTGTGGCTCAATCAGCTAAGGCGCCAGCCACATACACCTAAGGTGGCAGGTTCAAATCCCCAGCCCGGGCCCACCAAACAACAGTGATGGCTGCAACCAAAAAAAATGGCCGGGCATTGTGGCAGGCGCCTGTAGTCCCAGCTACTTGGGAGGCTGAGGCAGGAGACTCGCTTGAGCCCAGGAGTTGGAGGTTGCTATGAGCTGTGATGCCATAGCACTCTACCCAGGGGGATAGCTTGAGGCTCCGTCTCAAACAAAAAAAAGAAATGGTGACTATTGGTATTTTGGAGTGGTTTTTCTGCTTTGGGTACAAATACTGAAACCTGAGGAAGGGGAGCAGCCTGGCAGCCTCCCCCTAAACCCACATGTGTCCATGTCATTTGGATTTGGCTGGCTTCTGGCTGACTTCCCAAGGCCATTAAGCAGCAAGTTCAAAGGGGAGCCTAAGTTGGTCAGGGGCTGAGAGGAAATTGCCACCTGAGCTAGCAAGAGGGCTAGGTACCCTGTAAACGGGGCACGTTGTCAGTCATCAGCACTATTCTTCCCAGCTAGGCAGGAAAGCCATTATTTGGGGCTGCTGTGCTGTCCTGAATAAAATTGGGCTTCCCAGATTCCTGGCTGGCCTGTTTCAAGAATGGCACAGGTCGGGCAAGAACAGAGCTATTTTAGTGATGGCTAAAAACTGTGCCATTTCTTCTCCTAGTTGTTTACTCTCAGTACACTTTGGACTGAGAAAGAGGTCCTGCCCGCACCTCCCACAGCCAGGGTCAGTGTCCCCCACCTCAGTAGCTTTCCTGATCCCACCTGGTTGGCAACAGTTAGGCAAGGCATGCGTGTCATCATCCGTTCATTCATACCAGGATATTTTGAGCACCTACAAAGTGGTAGGCCTAGTGCGGAACACTGGGGATTTGGAGATGAACGGTGCTGGAACTCAGTGCAAAGAGCTCACAGTCTGGGGAAGACCTACTGCGGTGCACACTTCCTGTGGCGGGGGCTTCACTGGCTCAAGGTGGCCAGACATTGCAGGGCACCAAGGCACCCAGCAGCTCAGGGAGTCCTCAGCAGTTTGGAGTTGTCTGGAAGGGTAGGCACCTGTGGGCGGGGGCAGCCACGTGATGTGTGTAAATGATGAGATCGTGAATTCTGCCTGACCCTCCTCAAAGCCCAGTTCAGATCCCCTCTGGGCGCTATTTGAACACCCTCCTGGGTCCTCACGGCCTGAGAGAGAGCGAGAACTTATGTGGGTAATCCCTGGCCTGTTCTGCCTCTGCCCTCTCTCTGTGACAGATCCCTTGTGCCACAGCCACCCTTCCCATCTTATAACCAGGTCCCAAACACGAGGATCCTGCAGATCCCTCCAGGCTCCCTGCGTCCTCCCGGGCCTCTCAGCTGGGGCTGTGCTTCCTTTCCCATGCTTTTAAAATCTTGTTTTTATGCCCCAGCCTATATGAGTGTCTTCTCTCTCCCCATCTCCTGCACACTTCCTAGCTTACTATTAGAACAGTGAAAAGTCCCCAGGATTTGAATCTCTGCTCAGTCACCTATTGTGTGACATGGGGCAAATTATTTAACAGCAGGGAACTTTTATTTGTTCCTATGTAAAATGGAGATAATATTATCTTCACCAGGTCAGTACCCAATGAGTTGGCGCCAGTGTTTGAGGAAGCTGTTGCAAGTTAGGTGCTGGGTGCTGGGCTCAGGGGGCTAATGGGAGGTCCCAGCTAAAATGGAGGTACATGGGATGCTGAGCCCTCGGGTTGTATTAGGAGCCAGGGGACTAAGGGAAGCCTGGCTTTGCTTTTGCCTCAGCTTACTGGAAGGTGACGGCCTCTGCACCTGCCCTACTGAGCCCCTCGGGGGCCTCAGAACTAAGTAATCGTTCATCTTGGAGTTTGCACTGCACTCTTCCACATTTCTGTAAGTCTCAGGGTGACGACCCTGGTTGGTTTTCAGCACTGAAGTTCCTGCATCCTGGGAAATCCCTCAGTCTTGGGCAAACTGGGAGAGGTGGTCAGTCACCGTGAGGCCAGTGACAGAGCTGATCAGAGAGGAGAAAGTGGTGGGGCCTGCAGCTCCTGGACAATCACGGAGTGCTGTGTCTTTGCTCAGTGCCTGGCCTGTTGCTGGGGCTTAGATATGTCATCTCTCCTCATTTCTGGGAGAGCTCAGGCTCCCCTGAGTTAAGGACTTTCTCCAGTTCTCCCAGCAAGGAGGTCTCACATCATGTGTCTCTGCTACACCTCACTACTCATGAAATAATTTGTTTATAATGCAGTTCATCACTCCATCAGCCCACTCCAATAGTTTTCTGAACCGAACTCCTAAACCTGGCTAGTTGTGGTGTCTCACCCTATAATCTCAGCACTTCCGGGGAGCTGAGAGGGGAGGATTGCTTGAGGTCTGGAGTGCAAGGCTGCAGATCAAGTAAGCTATGATGGTGCACTCCAGCCTGGACCAGAAAATGAGACCGTGTCTCAAAAAAAGAAAACAACCCAAACTCCTAAATGCTAGGCGTATGACTTGTATGCTAGTTGCTTAAAGGCTTGACAAGGATGACAATGACAGTGTTGCTTATTTTCTAGCTCTCTGTTGCATCTGATGGTTGTTTTTGCTAGATTAGTGGTTTTCTAGTTAAATTAGGTGAAAATGAGTTATCCTGATTAAGGTGTAACTCTGACTCCTTAAACTCAGAGACCGTGTTGGTGATATATCTGTTTCATCATTAGTTGTTATCCACTATAACTGTTGTCTGAATAGTATTCGTCTTTGTTGTGATTTCAGGAAATATATCCCACCCACTTTTTTTGAGACAGTCTCACTTTCACCCTGAGTAGAGTGCTATACAACCTCAAACCCTTGAGCTCAAGAGCTCCTCTCTGAAAGGTTCTGGACCCAAGGATAAGATCATTGTGAAACTCAAGGCAAAATGAAAATGGTACCTCCACCCCAACCCCAGTCACTAGTATCCTGTTCTATTATCTTTTAAGCATTTTTCACTATCTAAACTTACCTTGTATGCTTCTTTATCCTCTGTATGCCTCCTTTATAGAACATGAGCTCAGGGAGCCCTGTTTCTTGTTCACTACTATAGCTTTGGCACTAGAACCTAGAACAGTGCCCGGCACGTAATAGGCACTCAGTAAAAATCTGTGAAACAAATTCATGAATTGTTCCCATAAATTCATGTGAGTGTGCCCACGTTATCTAACATCTAACATGGTATCTCATCCTGCAGGTCACGGAGTGTCCCTGTACATTCCCCAGTCCACCATCAATGCCACTGTGGAACAAGACATCTTGCTTTCGGTTGAATATTCCTGTCACGGAGTGCCCACCATTGAATGGACGTATACGTCCAACTGGGATGCACAGAAGATCGTGGTGTGGCAGCCAGGGACTCAGGCCAACATCTCCCAAAGCCACCAGGGCAGAGTCTGCACCTTCGACAATGGCTCCCTCCAGCTCTTCAGCGTGGGCGTGAGGGATTCCGGGTACTATGTCATCACTGTGACTGAGCGCCTCGGGGGCAGCCAGTTTGGCACCATTGTGCTACACGTCTCTGGTAAGACGGCCCTGGGCTGGGCGCCTCTCTGGACTTGGAGTGTGTAGGAGGCCAACTGTGCAATATTAAAAGAGCTGTTTCCTCATCTTTCCTCCCCCACCCTGTAGAGATCCTCTATGAAGACCTGCACTTTGTGGCTGTCTTCCTTGCTTTTCTTGCTGCTGTGGCCGCGGTATTAATCAGCCTCATGTGGATTTGTAATAAGTGTGCGTATAAATTCCAGAGGAAGAGAAGACACAAACTCAAAGGTAACTGGCCCTGGGATAATCCATGCACGGTTTTGAGGCTGGGGTGACATGAGTTACCTTGTTCTCATAAAGAAAGCACTGTGCGGCTGGTTTCCAACTCAGGGACTTGTCCTTTGCTTTGCAGAAAGCACAACTGAGGAGATTGAACTGCAAGATGTTGAGTGTTAGCCAAGACTGGGCCTAACTGCATCCCTACCTCAAGAGGAAACCATTCTCAATGGCTTGGCTGTGAGAGCCATGGCCTGCTGGCCTCCCGTGGTCTTGCCGCAGCTGCTAGCTCCAGATGGGACAGCTGACTGCATGGAGTTGAAGACTGTGGATGGGACAATCTTTTCTAGAACTCACACTAAGTGCAAGGAGAACAGTGACTGAGGCTTTGAACAGGATCTTTGCCTGGCTGCAGCTTCAGGGCTGTGCAGACCCATAGCCAGGGCACAGTGTAGGTGCTGGCTGCCTGCTCACGATACTTGCTCTGGCCAGTGGGGCTGGCCTGTGGCAGAAGTCCCCACATCAGAGGCCAGGGCATCTCCACATGGATGTATGGCCAGCACTAGACATGCTGTCTGTGCCTTTGCGCTCATCTGCTCTGTCGACCCCCTCTCATAGTCGCCTACACTGCTGTAGAACCTATTGCCGGGAAACCAGAGGCTTTTAGACAATCTCCTGCCTTAGGAGAGGCAGAAGGAGACTCAGGGGTGGGGGGGATGCTATTCTGTGTTATAGCGAGTTGCTCAGGGGTGAGTCCCCATGGCTTGGAGCTTCAGGCAAAGGGACTCAATATACTCCCAAGGGAACAGCTTTGGCCACAAGGAATGTCCAGCATCAGTTGGAATTTCCCTCCCATGGCCCAAACTTAGGCCAAATAACAGCTCATCTCTGCTATAGGCAGTCTCTGGCCTCCTGACAAGCTGGAAAATCAGTGATCTTGGGCCTCGGATCTGTCCCTCTCAGTCACTAGTACTTCGTGTCTCAAGTCAGGTCCTTGCTGTCTCCTGCCTGGGCTGAGGAACACTTGGCCCTTACCTGCCTTACAGTCAAGGGATCAAGAAAAGCCCCCAGTATGCACGGAGCTCTCTGAGCCACTTCAGCATCCTTAAGAACTCTTCAAGGATCTGGAAAGCTGTATTGGAAAGTACTAAAAATTAGAAATTGGGGCTCCAAGTGAGATTGGGGGTTGGACCACAGCTGTCCTTGGCCCTCATTCTCCCAGGTTGTTGGTCACTGTGTTCACCTGAAAGTTTCTCCGTCACAGCTGCCATTGGCAAGCTCTTAAAGCAGGCATGAATTTATTTCCCATTCTCTTCTCTCACTCCGATAATCATAGCTACAGACCCAAGGTACCAAACCCATCATGATGCGTTTCAGTCCTCAGCTGCGAATTCACCCAGGCAAAGGTGACAAAGTGTTAGAACATTCCTTTCTCTTCTCCCTCCTGTCCGGTCCCCAGCGCTCATGTCTTTTCTATTTCCCATGTGACAGCTAAAGGAGTTGCCTGGAGAAGTTAGGCCTTTCCCTCACCAGTGAACCCAAAGCTACAGGGAGAGTCTTGTGGAATACTGAGGCAGGAACTATCAGTGATGCAGAGAATAGCTCCGGAGGCACCACTTGATTCGGAGGCAAGAGAGAAGTGGGTTACATATTATAGCTCTAAACCCGGCACATGGAAGCCACCCACCCTCACGCTACCTCCTGCACACACCTGTAAACACACACTCTTACACCCTGTCGGTCAGCAGCAGTCAGAGGAACCAGGCCCCTGCCAGGACAGTTTCCAGTGCCATGAAGAAACAGGGTGAGGAATTCCTGAGAAACAAAGGGAATCTAGGATAACCTCAAAAACCCATTCATAGAAACCAGCTGGCGCATGTCTATTCTCTTTCACACTACCTGCTTTTTAGAATTCTGCCCTTCAGCTTGTCAGAAGTCAGGCTTGGTGATCTTCATCATAAAAGGAGATGGAAGAGAACACTGAGTGAGGAGGCTCCACAGCAAACTCAGATGTCAATTAAATCGCTCTTTCAAAGATCACAGGAAAGGTTATTCCTGCAGCTTTCCATTTCTTAGAAAAAAGGGTTTACTTTGCACTTTTAAACACCATCCCCCATCATCAACATTCCTATGGAAAGTTTTTGACACCACAGCCTAAGGTTTTTGTGTATTTTTCAAAAAGAGAAAATAAATCATAGACTGGGCAGTATAAATGTTAAGCTGTTACGTTTCCAACTGCGGGGGTGGGCTGGGGGGGGATGTTTTAAAGAATGAATAAAAAAACCTGAAAAAAGCCCTGGTTCTTTGTGTGTGAGCCCACTCCTGTCAAGAGCTCAGCGGCTCTAGATGTCTGTAGTCAGGGCTCAGCACGACACCCTCGACCACAACCCCACAACCCTGGGCATGTGTTTCAAATGACAATCCAGCTCATCACATGGGTTCTAACAGTAAACTTTTTTTTTTGCAGTTTTTGGCCAGGGCTGGGTTTGAACCTGCCACCTCTCTGGCATATGGGGCCAGTGCCCTACTCCTTTGAGCCACAGGTGCCGCCCACAGTAAACATTTTTTTTTTTTTTTGAGACAGAGCCTCCAGCTATCCCCCTGGGTAGAGTGCCGTGGCATCACAGCTCACAGCAACCTCCAACTTCTGGGCTCAAGCAAGTCTCCTGCCTCTGCCTCCCAAGTAGCTGGGACCACAGGTGCCCGCCACAACGCCCGGCCATTTTTTGGTTGCAGCCATCATTGTTGTTTGGCGGGCC
>CAUYQV010108778.1:0-34103 GCA_963574575.1 Galagoides demidoff
TGGCGGGCGCCTGTGGTCCCAGCTACTTGGGAGGCGGAGGCAGGAGACTGGCTTGAGCCCAGGAGTTGGAGGTTGCTATGAGCTGTGATGCCATGGCACTCTACCCAGGGGGATAGCTTGAGGCTCTGTCTCAAAAAAAAATCAAGATTGCTTGACTAAGAATTGTTGGCTCCATATTTGTGCATGAATTTTCCCCCATTTGTAGCAAATATATCGTAATGATTATTTATAAGAGGAATCTACTGAAAAGAGTAAAAAGTCAAATTATTTATTCCAATCAAGTCACAATAAATATTTTCTGAAGCTAATATGTTGCTTTATGAAATGTGTGGTTAATTTATTAATATCTCATAATTTAAAATAACTTAGAAAAAAAGAAATTTATATTAAAATCTAAATATGGTACCAAGAGAAAATTGTTCCAATTAATTGTAATAGATACTGAATGGGTGAGTTAGTTATCACCAATTCTGGTCTTTACCCTTATACCCTGTAATTCATTCTTTTAAAGGAGGGGAGGAGTAGGTTAATATGTCATTAATTAGAAATGCCTTGCAAAGAAATTAGAAGATTATTTTCTAATAGGCAGAAGTGTGCTTTTGATTTAAATGGCTTTTAGACATGTTACATATGTCTTCTTTTCCAGTTCCTAGCCCATATATATACCTTACCCTATATCATTGAGCCATGTTGAGACTAATTAATAGGAAAATTTTCATTTAAGATTTAACTTTAAGAAATACTTGCAAGCAATACAATACATTTTGGGATTTCAGGGCTCATTTTCTTCCAAACATTCAATGTTGTGTGTGGAGTTCAATTATTAGTATAGTTATTAAAACAATAAATTGAATTTGGTTGGTAGGGATTTTTGTTTTTTAGGAAATGGTGTGTTGATGTTGTGGAATCAGGTTGAAAAATCAATTATGGTAATACAGTGGATTGCATTTCTTATTTAGAATATGCCTTTTCTTAGATAAATATTAAGTTTCAGTTCCAAATTACATTTAGGAAAACAACATAGAATTGTTTGTGCTGACCATGAGATGTAGAATATGGATATATTTAAAAAGAAGTAGCATAGTGGTGGTTGTACAACAACATGACTATTCACCTAAAAATGGTTAAATTGGTAAATTTTATGTTTATTTTACCATAAAAAAATTAGCACTGTTTATAGTTTTGGGACATTTCACATACACTTTTTGTGTCTGTTAAGCAACACAAAAGAATAGATTTTCTCTCTAAGTCTTTTCCTGAAGAGAGTACATATGTAAGAACTTTTAAAGACTTTACACGCTTATTTGAATCAAATAAATCTGCCATTTGTTTTTTTTATCTATTTTATGAATTTTCTTAAGCGCAAAAGCATAGAGATAAAGGTAAATAGGCATGACTAATGGGATGATTATTTTGGAAGGAATGCATCAGTAGATTTTGACTGTGTGTCTTACTAGCAGGTCAGTGTATTTTCTTTTGAAAAATTCAAAGTGAGGAGCAAGATGGTGGACCAGAAGGATCACTAGGCTCTGGGCCTGTGGCTCAAGTGGCTAAGGTGCCAGCCACACATACCTAAGATAGCGGGTTTGAATCCAGCCCAGGCCTGCCAAACAACAATGACGGCTGCAACCAAAAAATAACCAGGTGTTGTGGCGGGCGCCTGTGGTCCCAGCTACTTGGGAGGTTGAGACAGGAGACTTGCTTGAGCCCAGGAGTTGGAGGTTGCTGTGAGCTGTGATGCCATGGCACTCTACCCAGCTTGAGGCTCTGTCTCAAAAAAAAAAGGATCACTAAGCTGAGCTCTCCTAGAACAACTGGAGAAAAAGAGAGAACCCAGCCATACATGGTGTGGGGACCTAACCCAGAGTTTTAGCTCAGGGAGCACAGTGAGGAGATGGTGAGCTGGATACAGCCTATGATCTGGAGAGATGAAAATCTGATGGCTTAAGCAAGTAATTGCCATGGGCTGGAATTGGCTGGCTGTCCATGGAGGTCCAGGATGGGAGGAAGCCTTTCTGGAGTTTTCAGTTGTTGGGGGAAGTTGTGCATTGAGTGGAAAGCTTGGAAGAGTGAGTGGACTTGAACAATATACAGCAACCAGATTTGAATGCCATTGGAATGGATTTGCCATAGATTTGGGAGCTGGCAAGGTAGCCATACTAAGAAGGTCTTAGTAGCCAGGGGGCTGCCATTGTGGGAAAGTTGTGAGAAGGTCTTAGCTGGGGCCTAAAGCATGGCCATCTTAATTCCACCTGCCAGGATCAGACCTCCATTCTTGGGACAGGCTGAGGGTCTCCCCTACCCCATGGGAACTGGAGTCAGGGGCCACTGTGAGACCTGCCCCTGAATGATCTTTGTGAGTTTTTTTTTTTTTTTTTTTTTTGAGACAGAGCCTCAAGCTATTGCCCTGGGTAGAGTGCCATGGCATCACAGCTCACAGCAGCCTCCAACTCCTGAACTCAAGAGAGTCTCCCACCTCAGCCTCCCAAGTAGCTGGGACCACAGGCACCGGCCACAAGGCCCAGCCATTTTTTGGTTGCAGCCATCATTGTTGTTTGGCGGGCGGGCTGGGGATAGGAACTCGCCACCTTAGGTGTATGTGGCTGGCACCTTAGCTGATGTGGCACTGAGCGGATACTTGTGAGTTTTAAGATTCCCAACCCAATGTGATTTGAGTCCTGAGGAAACAATCAGGCAGTCACCAAAGGCAACTAAATTAGAAATAAGGACCATAGAGGTTGCTGGCTGTGCTGTCCATCTGCTAGCACTGCCGGACGGCACCTGTGATTCAGTGGGTAGGGCACCAGCCTCATATACCGAGGGCAGCGGGTTCAGACCCGTCCCTGGCCAAACTACAACAACAACAAAAATAGCCAGGCATTATGGTGGGTGCCTGTAGTCCAAGCTACTCTGCAGGCTGAGGCAAGAGAATTGCCTAAGCCCAGGAGTTGGAGGTTGCTGTGAGTTATGACTTCATGGCACTCTACTGAGGGATATAAAGTGAGACTCTTGTCTCTTAAAAAAAGAAAGAAAGAAACCACAGCGCCACCTGGTGTCCTGGTGATATATTACAATACATTATCATCAAGAGCAAGGACTTGTTTTTTTCGCCACAAGGAAGACTTTGGTTTTGCTCAGGCTGAGGCCGCGTCAAGACCTAATCTCTGAGAAAAGTAATTTGAAGCAAAGTAGGCATTGAGAAGAAAAAAGGAGAAGGAGGTGAACAAGAAGAAAGAACACATGAGGAGAAACCAACAGATAAACTTGGGCAACATGAAAAACCAAAACAGAGCAACTCCTCCAAGGGACCATGAGGCAGCTACTGCAGAAGATTCCACCTATAAAGAATTAATTGATTTGCCAGAAAGAGAATTTAAAATATGGAAGATAGAGACAATAAAAGGAATGGATGAGAAAATGGAAAGAACCAAAAGTTGGATGAGAATGTAGGATATAGAAAGGATATGGCAGAGTTAAGGAAATGAAGGAGACAATCAGGGAATGTAAAGATGCAGTAGAAAGTATCAAAAATAGGTTAAATCATGGAGAAGAAAGAACCTCAGAGCTAGACTATAAAGTTTTTGAGTTAACCCAGGTAGTTAAAGAGGCAGAAAAGAAGAGAGAGAAAGCAGAACAGGCACATAGAAAACTGTGAGACTGCATGAAGTGTTAAAACATATGAATAATAGGGATTCCTGAAGGAGAAGAAGATTGTCCCAAAGAAATAGAAGCCCTACTGGAGACTGTCATAAATTAAAACTTCCAAGTTTTACTAAAGACCCTGACACAGTCCTTTCAGATGAATATCAAATCCCAGGTCATCTCAACTCAGACAGGTCCTCTCCAAGACACATAGTAATGAATCTGTCCAAAGTTAAGATGAAAGAAAAAATTCTGCAAGCAGCCAGGAGTAAGCACCAACCGACCTACAGAGGCAGAGTCATTAGGATGACAGCACACTTTTTAACTGAAACTTTCTAAGCCAAAAGAGAATGGTCATCCATCTTCAACAATCTTAAACAAAAAAATTTCAGCCCAGAATTCTGTAACCTGCTAAACTAAGCTTCAAAATTAATGGAGAAATCAAATCTTTTGCAGATATACAAGCACTGAGGAAATCCGCCAGAAGACCAGCTCTACAGGAAAACACTTAGACCTATTCTCAACACTGACCATCCCAATGGACTACCAGCAGAGTAAACACCCATAAGCTAAAGGTCAAAACTTAGTTTCCACAATGGCACAAAGGATAAAACTACACAATGGACTTTTACAAAATAAGATGAATAGAACTCTACCACACATATCATTTCTCTCAATAAGTGTCAATGGACTGAATTCACCACTGAAGAAGTATAGGCTGCCTGATTGGATAAAAAAGCACAAACCATCCATATGTTGTCTCCAGTAGACACACCTAGCCTTGAAGGACAAGTCAAGACTCAGGGTTAAGGGATGGAAAACTATATTTCAAGCAAGTGGAAATCAGAAGAAAGGCAGGGTTGCAATCTTACTTTTAGATAGAAACTGATTTAAAGCAACTAAAGTTAAGAAAGACAAAGATGAACACACTTTATACTGGTCAAAGGAACAATACAACAGGAAGCCATTTCAATTGTAAATATTTATGCACCCAACTTCACTGCTCCCAGACTGATGAAACAGATTTTGATGGGTCTGAGCTATATGATATCCTGTAACATCATAATAGCCGGAGACTTTAACACCCCTCTGACAGAACTGGATAGATCCTCTAAATAGAAACTAAACAAAGATACAAAGAACTTAAGTGTGACCCTAGAACAAATGGGATTAATAGACACATACAAAACATACTATCCCAAAGCTAAAGAATATTCATTTTTCTCATCCGCCCATGGTACATACTCCAAAAATCAACCACCATCCTAGGCTACAAATCAAACCTCAGCAAAATTAAAAGAATAGAAATTATGCCACGTATCTTCTCAGACCACAAGGCAATAAAGGTGGAACTAAACTCCAACATCCCACATAAAGACTTGGAAATTAAATAACCTTATGCTGAATGATAGTTGAATTCAAGAAGAGATAAAAGAGGAAATCTTTAAGAGGGAAATTTATCTCATTAGCTGCCTACACTTGAAAAACAGAAGGAGAGCATATCAACAAACGTATGAACCATCTTATGGAATTGGAAGAATAGCCTAATTCCAAACCCAGCAGAAGAAAAGAAATAACCAAAATTAAATCAGAGATTAATGAAATTGAAAACAATCATTCAGAATATTAGTGAAATGAAAAGTTGGTTTTTTGAAAAAATAAATAAAATCAACAAATTTTTGGCCAGAGTAACTAGAAACAGAAAAGTAAAATCTCTAATACCCTCAATCAGAAACGATAAAGGAGAAATAACAACAGATGCCAGAGATGCAAGAGATTATCTCTGAGTACTGCAAGAAACTATGCCCAGCAATTTGAGGAAATGGATCAATACCTGGAATCGTACCCTCTCCCTAGACTTAACCAAGAAGAAATACATCTCTTGAACAGACCAATTTCAAGAACTGAGATTGAGGAAATATAAAAAAAAAAAAATCCCAACAAATAAAAAAGCCCTGGTCCAGATGGCTTCACACCAGAATTCTATCAAACCTTCAAAGAACTTATAACTGTACTGCAGAAATTATTCCAGAAAATTGAGAAGGGAGGAATCTTCACCAACACATTAAAAAGAATCATACGTCATCATCAAGTAGGTTTCATTGCAGGGATGCAAGGCTGGTTTAACATACACAGGTCCATAAATATAATTAATTATATAACCATTAAATCACTGGCTGACAGAATTATATGGGGATTGGCTATCTCTCTACCTGCAAGCACTACCTGCTGGTCTGGAGACTAAACTGGATGTCCCACCATAATTCGTGCTATTAGAAATGCACAGGGCTGGGAAACAAGATAAAGATTCCAGAGAACTCCATCTCCCTTGGTCAGGAAGAGGCAGAAAACCTGCTCACAAATCCTACTGAAATTATTTCGGAAGATGGAGGAGTGAATCCTCCCTAACTCATTCTGTGAAGCCGGTATGATGCTGATCCCCAAAGCCAGGAAAGGACACAACAAAATAAAGGAAATTACAGACCCATATAGATACAAAAATCCTCAATGGTATACTAGCAAACTGAATCCACCAGCACATCAGAAAGACAGTTCATCATGATCAAGTGGGTTTCATCCTACGGTTATAAGGATGGTTCACATAGAAGGCAATATAGTTCAACACATAAACAGATTTAAAAACAAAAATCATCTCAATACATGCAAAAAATGCACTCAGTAAGATCCAGCACTTCTTCATGATTAAAAACTGTCAACATACTAGGCATACAAGGAACATATCTCAAAATAATAAGAGTAATATAAGACAAACTCATAACTAGCATTGTACTGAATGGGGAAAAGTTGAAAGCATTTCCCCTAAGAACTGGAACGAGACTAGGATGCCACTTTGACCACCTCCATTCAACATAGTATTGGAAGTCCTAGCCAGAGCAGTCAGGTGAGAGAAAGTATTAAAGGGCATTCAAATGAAAAAAGAGGAAGTAAGACTATCTCTGCTTGCTGATAATATGAACTTATACCTAGAAAAACACTAAGAACTCCTCCAAAAGATGCCTATATTTATTTGATAAATGAATTCATTAAAGCTTCAGGTTATAAAATCAATGTATGCAAATCAGTAGTACTGCTATACACCAGTAATGACCAAGCTGAGAACCAAATCAAGAACTCAGTCCCATTTACAATAGATGTAGAAAAATAAAGTACCTAGGAATATACTTAGCCAAGGAGGTGAAAGGTCTCAACAAGGAGAGAAATTATAGATGACATAAATAGATGAAAAAATATCGGTTGCTCACAGATTTGAAGAGTTAATACTATGAAAATCACCACACTATCAAAAGTAATGTGCAGATTCATTTCCTATCTACCAACACCATTTTTCACAAAATTAGAAAGAATATTCCCAAAATTTATATGGAACCAAAAACCCAAATAGGCAAAAAAAAAAAAAAAAAATAAGCAAAAAGAACAAATTTGGAGACATCACATTACCTGACTTTACATTATACTACCAATTGATTTTTGACATAGCAGACAAAAACTGGAGGAAGGACGCTGTATTCAATAAATGATGCTGGGAAAATTGGTAGTCACACGTAGAAGAATGAAACTGGATCCTTATCTCTCACCATATATAAAAATTAAGATAGATTAAAGATTTAAATATAAGGATAAAACCATAAAAACTATAGAAGAAAACCTAGGAAAAATCTTATGGACATTGGCCTAGGCAAAGAATTTATGACTAAGACCTCAAACTAAAATGCTTCTTTCTGCACAGCTAAAGTAAATAGATTACAAAATGGGAGAAAATATTCATGAACTATGCATCTAACAAAGGACCATTTGGGGATACACAGTTTGTGAATATTGTAGATTTTCAGACTATTCTCTAAAATCTACAAGGGACTCAAATGAGTAAGAAAAAAAGACAACCAAATAACCCCATTAAAAGTGGGCAAATAATGTGAACAAATATTTTTCAAAAAACAACATATAAGTGGTCAAGAAACATGAAAAAAATGCTTAATACCACAAATCATCAGGAAAATTCAAATCAAAACCACAATGAGATTTCACCTTGTCCCTGTCAGAGCTGTTAGCATGGATGTGGTGAAAAGGGAAGACTTATACACTATTGGTAGGGAATGTAAATTAGTACAACCTCCATGGAAAACAGTGTGGAGATTTCTCAAAGAATCAAAAGTAGACCCTATCATTTGATCAAGCACCTACTGGGTTGCTACCCAAAGGAAAAGAAGTCATTATATCAAAAAGACACTTAGATTTGTGTATTTAGCTCAGCTCAATTAACAATTTCATATATATGGTATCAACCTATGTTTCATCAGCTGATGAGTATATAAAGAAAGTGTGGTATAGGTTGGGTGTGGTGGCTAATGCGAGTGATCCTAGCACTCTGGGAGGCCCAAGGTGGGTGGATCATTTGAGCTCAGGAGTTCCAGGCCACCCTGAGCAAGAGCAAGACCCATCTTTACTAAAAATAGAGAAACTAGCCAGGTGTTGTGGTGGGTACCTCAGATACTCAGGAGGGTGAGGTAAGAGGATCACTTGAGCCCAAGAATTTGAGGTTGTTGTGAGCTATGACACCATAGCACTCCACCCAGGGCGACTGAGTGAGACTTTGTCTCAAAAAAAAAAAAAATAAAAATAATAACAATAAAAGGGCTCGGCACCAGTGGCTCAAGTGGCTAAGGTGCCAGCCACATACACCTAAGGTGGCGGGTTTGAATCCAGCCTGGGCCCGCCAAACAACAATGATGGCTGCAACCAAAAAAATAGCCAGGCATTGTGGTGGGCGCCTGTGATCCCAGCTACTTGGGAGGCAGAGTCAGGAGACTCACTTGAGCCCAGGATTTGGAGATTACTGTGAGCTGTGATGCCACTGCACTCTACCCAGGGGAATAGCTTGAGGCTCTGTCTCAAAAAAAAAAAAAATAAATGAAATAATGTCTTTTGTAGCAATTTGAATGGAACTGGAGGACATTATCCTAAGTAACTCAGGAATGGAAAAAACAAGAACCACATTTTCATTTATAAGTGGGAGCTAAACTATGAGTACACATGATCACATAGAATGGTGTAAAGGACATTGGAACCTCAGAAGCAGGGAGGGCTGTAAGGTGAAGCATTATCTATTGGCTATGACGTACACTGTTCAGGTGATGGGTACACTAAAAGCCTAGACTTCAGCACTCTATAATACATCTTTGTAACAAAAAAAAATTTGTAGCCCCAAATCTATTGAAATATTAAAGAGAAGGGTGGGGAATATTTTTCAGAGACTGCAGAAAGAGTCCTCTGCAGCCTCTAGCTTCTTAATGAGACTCAGCTCTTTCAGACCTGAAAGTATTATTAGGAAAAAAATATGTGAGAGACAGAGAGAGTAATGAAGCAATTGAGAGTGTGAGCTATCTAATGTTTTATATCATGTATATATATTATCATTTGAAACCCTTTAAGCGATATTTTATAAGCATTACATCTTCTGGCTTCCCAGCTCCATGTTTCTACTGGCTCCCCCTCCTTTTCTTTATTTGTAACTCAGACCCATAATGAGTGTGGGTATTTTTAGTTTTAGATATCCCAGAAACCATGTGGTAACTTGGCAGTGGAAATTTTAAGCCAGTTGGGCTTTCAGACAGTCCTGCTTTCTCTTGATATGGCTTCATTATGTGTTCAGGTAGAGAGCTTCCTTAGATGTGTTAGGTCTGTTCTGTGGCGCGGTAGAGTAGAATGTTAGATCAGTATGCTAGGTGGAAAAAGCACCAATCTTAAAATCATAGATATACTATAGGTTTAAATATTTACTTTAGCTATGTGACTGTGGTTGAGGGAAGTGGTCACTTCTCTCATTTCTCTATACATTTGGGATGATGATACTTAACAGAATTTCTGTATGTATTAAATGAGATACACTGTATTTAAAACACTTAGTTAGCACAGTGCTTGACAGAAAATGAGTTACTAATAAATGTTGGAATTTTCTTTGATTTCCTTATGAGAAAGAAGCATTCCTGTACCTATTGTTATTCATTTGTAAAAAATTATTAAACATATCCACTATGTGCCAGCTGTTATGTTAGCCTTTGGGCATACAGAAATGGATGAGTACAAAGGAGGGGAGGAGAAGTTACTTTCCTCATTTTTTCCCCCCTCATTTTTTGAAGGTGTTCAACACTTTCCTAAGGACGTCATCAAATTTACTACTCTTGACTATTCTCAGCCAGTATTTTAAAGACTATTTCCCTGATGAAATGCTATAATAACAATACTTATATTATCTGTATACACATAGTATGTTTATATTTTATACAATTTGTTTACTTTCCTGATTTTAGTGATTTAGTGTTAGAATTTACACTTAATATTGCTAGAAGTACTGCTTGGGCTTCAGAGTGACGCTACGATAATAAAACACCTTTCTTGCTCTATAATTCAGTATATTATCTGTATCTTAAAAATTACTTTGCCTGGTGATGTCAGCAAAAATGGCAGCATAAGGAAGTCCAAAAGCCCATCCTTCCACAAAAGCAGTGAACAAACTGGCAAAAATAGTCAAACTTAACTTTATTGGGACTCTTGAAATTAATTAAAAGTTTATAGCAAATAAGTAAATGCTTAATCAAGCCAAAAAAAGAAAAACCACCTGAATCTTGGGATTTAAGGAAGTCTGTGTTGAATCACTTACTAATCATTAAGCTAACAGAACAGAGACTTCATTGATGACATTTGACAAAGAATTTGTTCAAAAGGATCATCAAACAAACAATGACTACAACACACAGCAACAACAAACCTTGGGAGGAAAGAAATCCGATTTTCTTTTTTTTTTTTTGAGACAGACCCTCAAGCTATCCCCCTGGGTCGAGTGCCGTAGCATCACAACTCACCGCAACCTCTAATGCCTGGGCTCAAGTGAGTCTCCTGCCTCAGCCCCCCAAGTAGCTGGGACCACAGGCGCCTGCCACAACACCTGGCTATTTATTGGTTGCAGCCGTCTTTGTTGTTTTGGGCAGGCCTGGGCTGGATTCGAACCTGCCGCCTTAGGTGTATGTGGCTGGCACCTCAGCCACTTGAGCCACAGGCGCCAAGCCAAGAAATCTGATTTTCATAGTTACTACATTATAATATTAAAAATGTTCAGTTTTAGCCAGGCATGGTGGCTTATGCCTGTAATGCTAGCTCTCTAGGAGGCCGAGACAGTTGGATTGCCTGAGTTCAGGAATTGGAGACCAGCCTGAGCAAGAGCAGAAGCCCCATCTTTATTAAAAATAGAAAAACTGGCCCAGCATTGTGTTGGGTGCTTGTAGTCCCAGCTACACAGGAGGCTGAGGTAAGAGGATTGCTTGAGCCCAAGAGTTTGAGGTTGCTGTGTATGATGTCATTCTACCCAGGGCACAGAATGAGACTCTGTCTTAAAAAAAAAACAAAAACAAAAAAGCACAAAATGTTCAGTTTTCAGAAGAGAGAGAGAGAGATAAGACATGTAAAAAAACAAACTAAACTGCACACTGGAAAAAAGCCAAAATATTTGATATTCTTGACATAGACTTTAAATCATATGAATAAGAGCTAAAGGAGCTAAAGGAAATCATGAGAACTTTGTGTCAACAAATAGGCAATATCAGTAAAGAGGTAGAAATTATAAAAATGAACCAGATAGAAATTCTGGAGTTGAAAAGTACAGAGCAGAATTGAGCAGGCAGAAGAATCATAAAATTTGAAGACAGTCAATTCAGGAACAGAAAGGAAAAAAAATGAAGAAAAATGAAGAGAGCCAAAGAAATCTGTGGGACGCCATTATGTAAGTATACCAGTATACACAAAATGGAAGTCCCAGAAGAGAGGAGAAAAGGAAAGATGGAGAAAGACTATTTGAAGAAATAATGACCAAACACTAAATTTGATAAAAGACACAAGTTTACACATGCAAGAAGCTCAGTGACTCCAAAGTAAGATAAAGTTATCTTATACCAAAACGCATTTATAACCAAATTGTAGAAGGTCCAACCGAATCGTGAAAACGGAGAGTAAAATAATTATCTACCAGTGATCCTCAATAAAATTATAGCTAATTTAGTATCAGAAACTATGGAAGCAAAAAGGCAGTGGTATGACATATTAAAAATGAACTACCACCCAAGAATTCTATATCCAGTAAAACTATCAGAATTAAGGAGAGATTGCAATATTTCCAGATAAACAAAAACTAAGTCTGTTACTAGTAGACCTGCCTATATAAAATGTAATGGGAGTCCCCTGTCCTCATTTGCTCATTTGCCAGCAAATTAATAAACTCTTTCTTTTCCTCTTTCACACACATACACACACACACACACAAAGTAATGAAATTTCTTTATTGAAATGAAAAGACGTTTTCTTCATATACACACAAGGAAATAATATCAATAAAGATAACTACACAAGTAAATATAAAAGTCAGTGTTAAGTGGGTGTTGTGGTAGGCACCTGTAGTCCCAGCTACTTGCAAGGCTAAGGCAAGAGGATGGATCACTTGAGCCCAAGAGTTTGAGGTTGCTGTGAGCTATAATGTTATGGCAGTCTACACAGGGTGACAGAGTAAGACTCTGTCTCAAACAAAAAAAAAAGTGTCAATATATTCTTGTTTGTAACTCTTTTATTAAATATTAAAAGATTAATACATAAAACAAAAATTACAAATCTGTGTTGATGGGCACACAGTGTATAAAGATGTAAAATTTGTGACAACATAAAAGGGACAGTTACATAGGAGCCAGGTTTTTGGCACTATCGAATTAAATTTGTATTAATTTCAAATAGATTGCTATGAATTAAGATATTATTAGGGCACCTTAGGAGGGAAACCTCTAAGAAGATTAAAATATGCATAGTAAAATATGTAAGAAGAAAATCAAAATGGTCTATTAGAAAATATTTAACATAAAAAAGGGCACTAATGGAGGAACTGGGTAACAAATAAGGTATAGGCATGCCTTGGAGATAGTAAAGGTTTGGCTCTAGACCTCTGTAATAAAGTGAATATTGTAGGAAAGTGAGTCACAAGAATCTTTTGGTTTCCTAATGCATATGTGGCTCAAAAGAGTAGGGTGCTGGTCCCATATGCTGGAGGTGGCCGGTTCAAGCCCAGCGCCCCCCCGCCCCCAAAGTTACATTTAAACTATACTGCAGTCTATTAGAGTGTGCAATGGCATTGTGCCTAGAAAAATAATATACTTTAATTTAAAAATACCTATGGCTTGGCTTGGCACTTGTAGCACAGTGGTTACAGTGCCAACCACATACATTGAGGGTGGAGGGTTCAAACCCTGCGTGGGCCAACTAAACAATGACAACTGTAACAAAAAATAGCCGGGCATTATGGCGTGGCACGTGTAGTTCCAGGTACTTGGGAGGCTAAGGCAAGAGAAACACTTGAGCCCAGGAGTTTGAGGTTCATGTGAGCTGTGCTGCCATGGCACTCTACCCAGGGTGACAGCTTGAGATTCTTTCTCAAAAAAAATAAAAATCTCTATGGCCAAAAAGTTCTAACAATTGTTTGAGCCTTCAATGAGTTGAAGGCTCACTGGTGAAAGATGTTGGTGTTGATCAAGGTGGTGGTAGGTGAAGGTCAAGTTGGGGTGGCTGTGGCAATTTTTAAAAATAAGACAATAACGGAGTTTGCCACATTGACTGACTCTTCCTCTGCTGACAATTTCTCTGTAGCATAGATACAGTTTGGTAGCATTTTATTCACAGTAGAACTTCTTTCAAAATTGGAGTCAATCCTCTCAAATCCTGCTGTTGCTTTATCAGCTAAGTTGGTGTAATAATTTGCTAAACTCTTATCATTTCAACAGTGTTCACAATAGCTTCACCAGGAGTAGATTTCATCTCAAGAAACCACTTTCTTTGTTCGTCGTCCATTAGGAAGCAACCACTCATTCATTAAAGTTTCATCATGAGATTGTAGCAATTCAGTCACATTGCAGACTCCCCTTCCAATTCTAGTTTTCCTGCTATTTCCACCACATCTGCAGTTCCTTCTGCTGAAGTCTGGAATGCTTCAAAGTCATCCATGAAAGTTGGAATTAACTTCTTCTTAATTCCTGGATATTTGCCCTCTTCCTATGAATCACGAATGTTAATGGCATCTTTTCCAGGTTTTTGATTTACTTTGCCAGATCTATTAGAGCAGCAATCCCCAACCTTTTTGGCACCAGGCACTGGTTTCATGGAAGACCATTTTCCCATGGTCCAGGAATGGTGGAGGATGTGACAGGAGGCAGAGCTCAGGTGGTGGTGTGAGGGATATGGGGAGGCTGCTCACCTTCGGCTGTGCAGAAGGGTGTTGTGTTTACAAGCTTGAAAACGTTAATCTCCTTGTACATCTCCATCCGAGTTCTTGAATAACCTGATGCATTGTCAATGAATATTAATATTTTGAAAGGAATCTTTTTCTCTGAGCTGTCTCAATAGGGGGTTTAAAATATTCAGGGAACCATTCTGTAAACAGATGTTTTGTCATCCAGTCCTCGTTGTTGCATTTAAATAACACAGGCAGAGTAGATTTAGTATAATTTTTTTTTATTATTAAATTGTAGCTGTGTACATTAATGCTAGTATAATAATTCTTAAGGGCCCTAAGATTTTCAGAAACATTGGCTTCAACTTTTAAGTCACCAGCTGCATTAACCCCTAACAAGGAAATAACCTGCCCTTTGAAGCTTTTACTTCTCTGTAGCTATGAAAGTCCTAGAAGGCACCTCCATTAGAAGGCTATTTTGTATATGTGGAAAATCTGTTGTTTAGTGTAGCCCACCTTCATGAATGATCTTCGCTGGATCTTCTGGATGACCTGCTGCAGCTTCTCCATCAGCACTTGCTGCTTCATCTTACATTTTTGTTGGGAGATGGCTTCTTCCCTTAAAAGAAAGATCAGTTTCCTTTGTAAACCAATCTCTGCTGGCTTCCTGCTTTTCTTCTGCAACTTTCTTACTCCTGTCAGCTTTTATAGAAATGAAAAAAGTTAGAACCTTGCTCTGAATTAGGCCTTGGCTTCAGGAGACTTTGTGGCTGGTTTAATTTTCTACTTAGATTACTAAAACTTTCTCCGTATTAGCAATAAGGCTATTGTTTTACTTTCTTATCATACATGTGTTCACTGGAGTAGCACTTTTAATTTCTTTCAAGAATGTTTCCTTTGGCTTGGCGCCTCTAGGTCAGTGGTTAGGGTGCTGGCCACATGCACCAGAGCTGGTAGGTTTGAACCTGTCCCGGGCCTGCTAAATAACAACGACAACAACAACAACAACAAAATAGCCAGGCGTTGTGGCAGGAACCTGTAGTCCCAGCTACTTGGGAGGCTGAGGCAAGAGAATCGCTTAAGCCCAAGAGTTTGAGGTTGCTGTGAGCTATAATGCTATAGCACTCGACTGAGGGTGACATAGTGAGACTCTGTCCCCCTCCCAAAAAAGAACTTTTTCTCTGCATTCACATGTGGTTAATTATTTGGCACAAGAAGCTTAGTTTTCAGCTTAATTAGGCTTTTGATTAGCCTTCTTCAGTACTATTGACAGTTGTTGATTTCTAGGAGTACAAATGAATTTCAGTTTAAAAACTTTAAAAAGCCCATCAAGGTTTTACAGGTTGATGTTGAAATTTCCTATCTATACCAAAGTGTGTTTTCCACAAGAGTGTACAGTACTGACATTGTACATTTGTGTTAAGCATTGAACTTTCTTGGTAAGAAAGTTCTTTTGCTTTCTCTTATTAATGCTATGTAGCCATAAGACATAGGATGGGAGTGTTTTGAATGGGAGAAATAACACAGAAATTCTGGAATAGAAGCCACTGTGGATGGGGTAGTACAGGCTTTTCCGAGAGACAGAGAGGGGAGAGGTACCCTAGAAATGTACCTTACCTCCTTTATTAGTTTTCCCTGAGCTGATCCTGATAGAGTAAAAATTTAAAAGCAAATCTTTTGCCACATTAAAAATAGAGATGAGGAGTAATGGTGTGTGACACACCTCTTGGAGACAGGGCACAATTATAAGAGGGACTTCACCTAACAAATGTGATCAGTGTAACCTGGTTTTCTGTACCCTCAATGAATCCTCAACAGTAATAAAAAGAGAATAGATATGATGCATTCCATTCCATAGCTAAATAGAATCAACTGAGGAAATAATTTGTTTAGGATCATCTGCATAGCTGCATAGTCACCTTGACTTGTGACAGGTTCTTATTTATCCTTCAAAATGCACATGCTACAGGAGGGCTTTTCCAATCCTGGTCTCACTCCATCTCAAGATACTGATAACTCTTTTTTTGCCATTTCTGCCTCATATGCATACTTTTTTTGTTATACTCTTTCACTGTATTTGTCTGCACCACTGGATTCTAATTCCTTGAAGACCTAGACTGTGCGTCATGCTTCTCTGTATTCCCAGTGCCTGGATAGTACCCATCAGTGTCTGGCATATAGTAAGTATATGATAAATGCTTGATGAACAGACATATATTTAGACAAGAGTTGGAGAGTAGGAAATAAAGGTAAGAAATTAAGTATTCCTTCTTATATTCTATGGGATATGTAATAGTCATCTCTATATAATTCTAACACTGTTAAGATTCACATGTGATATTGAGATAACTAGATATCCATCCACATGCAAAAGAATGAAGTTGGACCCTAACCTCACACCATATACAAAATTTAATTCAAAATAGATCAAAGACCTAAATGTAAGGGCCAAAACTCTTAGAAGAAAACACAAAGTTTAACTGTATAACTGCTTTCCTACAGCACTTACCATGCTATAGTGTAGTGGACTTCAGTATATAAGTCCTGTGGAGTTTGGTTTGGGTTATAAACTCATCATACAATAAATAAGGCAAAAATCATGTGTTTTTGGAATCTCTTAATTCACCAGGATTCAGATCTTTGAAAGCTCAAATGTAATGTATTAAAGCAATGGTTCTCAATCTTCCTAGTGCTGCGACCCTTTAATACAGATGGGTACTGTATGGGTACCCGTGGTGAGTACCACTGGGTACTCGTATGTGGACATATCTGCATGTGGGCGGACTCGCCTGGAGATGGATAGAGGAGCTGTGTCTCAGTTCCTAAGACCATCAGCAATATGTGTTTTCTGACTCCCAAAGGGGTCGCGATCCACAGGTTGAGAACTGCTGGATTAAAGGATAGGTTACATTTAATTTTGACTTCCTACATAAAGATCGAGTGCATGGCAGCGCATTTTTCTAAGTACTTCAGTATTTGTTTCATGGCTGAGTTAGGTTGTTTAAGGAGAGGTTTGGGTCTAATAAAAGGAAAAATTGTGAAGGGGATTTAATGCTGTATCCACCATATTAAGGCAGGTGAAGTATCCCTATATCTCTAAGCATAGAGACGAAATAGCTACTGGCCTTGCCTCATCTTGGCAGCATCTAGTTTAGAAACAAAAGCTTGAATGAAATGTCCTCTCTGGAGCATTCTCACTTTTGACTGAGTTTGTTCTTAGAGTTCATTTGGTTAATAAATTAACTCATTTTCTATTATAGCTGCCCAAGGGAATTACCTTTCTTGGGGAGTGGCTTAGAAAACACAAAAGAGATTGTCATCCTTTTTCCTTAACTAGTAGATGGACTAATTTTGACTATCTTTTATTTTTTAGGAAGCTGAACTCTAAGGTGGAGAGGAGTCAGAGCTGTAGTGACACAGCTCAAGAAAGAGTGAAGAGCAGACTCAGAGCAGCTCCAACCAACAAAGCCAAGGTATACCTCAGCCACAGGCTTCCAGGGCTCACTAATCCTGCCCCCATAGCTCCTCTGCACCTGAGGAAAGAATCTAGTCCAGATGAGAAGCAGCAGAATGAGCCCAGACATGTTAGTTATGTTGGAGAAGTCTACAGATGTGAAGGAAAAGGGTTTGAATTAGGTGCCAGATCACAGAATTAGGGCCATTAGAGAAACCTTTTTAAAAACTCGAGATAAGGGACTTTTCCCCTATAAATTGTCAGCTTTATTTTTTAAAGTGTGTAGAAGTTTCTGCTAAATAGTATGCTTTCCAGGTTGGTGATTTTCCTCATTTCTCAGGCTCATATTACCCTTCATCCCACTTCTTGTCTTTTTCTTCCCTATCCCTACACCATCATAAAGGAATTGTGAAGGAAAATATATATGTATATATAATCTTTTTACTCTCTTTCAGGTGACAGCTATGACTCCAGCCACCAACCCCATCATTGGTGTCCTCTTTTCTACTCAAAACAACCGCTGCCTTTCGGCCCCTGACTTAACCATTGAAAAGCGTCTACCCTTCAGCTCCCTCTCATCCTTGGCTTCTCTGCATAAGCCAGAGCGTTCTATCAGCCCTGAGAGCAATGACAGCATCTCTGAAGAACTAAACCATTTCAAACCCATTGTCTGCTCACCATGCACACCTCCTAAGAGACTCCCTGATGGCCGTGTGCTAAGTCCACTCATCATCAAATCAACACCCCGCAACCTAAACAGAAGCCTACAGAAGCAGACTTCTTATGAGGCCAGTCCACGGATCCTCAAAAAATGGGAACAGATCTTTCAGGAGCGGCAGTTCAAAAAGACACTTTCAAAAGCCACTCTCACCTCCCTGGCTCCTGAAACAGGGGAAGACCTACTGGGCTCTGAAGTTATCCATTCTAGCAAAGAGAAGCCACTTCTGGCTTTAAATACAAGACTATCCAGTGGGCAAGTACTCTCTGAATATACTGAACCCACCTCCACTGACCCTGATTATCTCCCCTCTGTTAGCCAAACAAAAGAAGAACAGGACAATGATAATAAAAGGAGCACAGAGATCCCATTGGAAACCTGCTGTTCCTCAGAACTCAAAGGGGGTGCTGGTGGGAATTCTTTGGAGAGGGAACCATTTGAGGGGTCTGGGTCAACGCCAGATGCCAAATTAGACAAAACCTGTCTAAGCAGAACCATGAAAATCTCAGCAGTTAATTCAATACTACCCAAAAACAGTGTTTTGGGTGGAGTCCTCAAAACAAAGAAACAGTTGAAGACATTAAATCATTTCGATCTGGCTAATGGTGTTCTAGTAGACAGCCTAAGTGAGGAACCACTTCCTTCCTTGCGCCGGGGCCGGAAAAGACACTGTAAGACCAAGCACTTAGAACAAAATGGCTCCCTTAAGAAATTGCGGCCAACCAGTGGTGAAGTGGGTCTGGTCCCAACCGACCCAGCACTGCAAGAGATGGAGCAGAAACTGCAGCAAGAAGAAGAGGACCGCCAGCTGGCCCTGCAGTTGCAGCGAATGTTTGACAATGAGAGGCGGACTGTGAGTCGGCGAAAGGGCAGTGTGGATCAGTATCTCCTACGGTCCAGCAATGTGACTGGGGCCAAGTAGTGCTTAATGAACAGTGTTACCTATTTTTAAGAGGTCTTTGGCCTTGATCATTTATCTTGAAGAGCTGAGTATTTTCACTTTGGTTTTCTTAATGATGGCAGAACACTGTCTAATGTGGTTCTGAGAGGTTACAGGGCCTCTGTAGTCAATATCCAAGGGAACTGCATCTCTGTTTCTCTGTGCCCCAGGCCAGAAGTACTCCTCACTCCCTGAGTGACCTGCCTCTGAGGGCTTCTGGGCCAAATTCCACAGCATCTACTTGGAATGAGATTTGGAATGGCCTCATTCAGGAGCATGAAATGATAGAGGAAAGAGGAGATACCTTCTCAGACAGAAATGGTAGAGGAAAGAGGAGATACCTTCTCAAACTGTTAGACCCCCTGACTTCTTTCAACAGGGTGTTGTTTTAAATCAGCCTTGCAGATAAAAATTAATTTCATCTATTTCAAAGAAGTAGAACAGTATGTATAGTTATTTGGAAGATCCAACATCATAGATCGTTACGTTCCCCTCTTTCCTGCCACATGCCACAAGTAAATACTTACTTAAATCAGTTGAGCTTATGCTTCTATAGAAGTTAATTTACATGCTCTGTTTTAAAAAATAACTTTTGATCAATGCTATGTAGTTGACAGAGCACCTTCACAGACGTTTAATTTGGTCTTCCCAACAGACCTAACATTTAAGTGATATTAGCCCCATTTTTAGATGATGAAACTACAGTGTAAATGTTCATGTTCTCTCAACTACTAAGAAGCATAGCTCAGACTGACCAATGGCTATCCTGACAGCAAAATCCAGTGGATTTTCTACATGTTTCCTAAATGGACTACAACCCAGTGGCCTCCTAGGGAAGTAAGGCTGGGCATTGGATACCTCTACATGTAAATAATGAAGATTGACAAGATGTACAATAGCATAAACACACTCTGCAGTTATTCCCATGCCCTACAGTTTTTGGCCTTCTGTTTTTCTGGGGAGGGGGAGGGTCCTAACCTGTGAAATATACTACAATCAGGCTTTATTGCTTCATTATTAACTTTCACATGGCCAAGGGTTATCTGCAATGTTGATCTAAAATCCTGAAGATTCACCCTGATGTCAGGCAAAGAACAATGCTGAAACTCCATACTATGGAATCAAGGCATCTAGCTGGATGCAGCTGGTAAATTCAGTCCCATGGACCTTTGGGGTTTATTTTCCTTAGCAGCTGACACCATGTGTCTTTTGCATCCCTGGTGGTGCTTGGTGCTTCTGCCCATCTGGGCTCATTGAGAATAGGGATTCAGATTATGATTTTAGGGAATCTCAGATAGGCTGGCATTCCCTGTGTATGTGTGAGCTGTTACGATAAAGTCATGTGACTGGCATTTTAACAAACCTTCCAGAGCTTATATATTCCAATGTATGTTGTCCCCCTTAAATAGCCCCAGCAGGATACTGCATAGCTTTTCTAATGATATTGCCATTGGTGAAAGCATTTCTGGAACAGTCTTCAAAGACCAGAAACATGTAAAAACAGACTCCCCAAATGGTCATCTATTCCAGCCTCTTACAATACAAAGGCAGAGGCTAGGATTCAGAACAGGGATTTACTGCTGAAGGGAGTTAGTATAGCACCTTTTTTTGAGACTTCTGAGATTAAGCCCTCTTCATCTTGGGGTATCTTTAATCTTTTGTGGTTATAAGAGAGTGAATTTTAAGTTTGAAACTAGCTAGGAGCTATTTGAAGCCTCTGGGGAAGAAGGTGACATATCAAGAGGGTTTGAGTAATAAATAGGTATTGTTGTAAAGCAGTCAGAGCCATTTTCTTGTGCAGCTCATAGTTCCCAAATGGTTCCCAAAGAGAAGTTCCAGAGATGTCTTAAGCATTGTGGTCATCATTGAGATATGTGGAATCTCTTTGGTGACTACTTTGGTGGGGCATTACTCACCTGAATGTATGTATTTTGTGTTCTTTGTGTGTACACGTGCACGTGTGCAGATGTATGTTTAAAATATATACATTCAATCTCATTACGGTCATGCCACTTCAGTTCTAGGTCCTATCAGCAACATATGGCCCCCAAAGTCTACTGGAGAGTGTGCTAGTGCCCAGAATAGAAGATCTGGCACTGGTCTGCAGAGGACAGGGAAGGTGACCTTACCAAAAGCCCTTAGAGAAAACTTATCCGTTATTACCATTTCATCTATTTCCTTTTTGATTTGTAGTAAATGTTATTGGAAGGCTAGTATTGTTGGTAGTAGCAAAGACACTTATTTTTCCACTTGCCACATTTTTCTACATCTCCAACAATTTGAAAAACACTTTTCAGTTGAAATTGATTTTTGTTTTTGGTAAAAAGATAATATTTTTAATAGATAAAGATATATTTTAAATATTTTCCCAAATTAATACTTTCATTTTAAGAAATTGCATAACAGTAGCAACAAGTGCAGAGTGAAAAGCTACTTATTCAGTGAATATTTCAAACACTAGGTCCAGCTTACTGACGTTACCCCTTGACCTACTCTGATGCCTAAGATGGTAATGACAATTGTTATCCCAACTTCCTATTGAGCATTCATATTTCAAATATAGGCAGAGTGGTTTAGGGGAAGGAGGGAAGACGCTTAAAATTTAATCAATGTGGCTTTGGAGGATGAAAAAACCCACTAAAATATTATCTTTATTTTAAGATGCTTCCCATCCTTAATAACTATTTTCTTTCTGAAAAATTTCCTTTTCTTGTTGCTTGTGAAATTGGTCACAAATGGAGTTGTTGATATAGATTGGCGAGGGGAAAGAAAAAGACAAAATAGAATGCTGGGGAAGGTTTTGTGAGCTAGAATGAGATGCTATTTCACAAAGCATATTTCTCACAAATCATTGAAGTCCAATTCGTCATACAAATTACCCATGTTTAACTCTGTTCCTTGTATATATTATGTATTCTGTGTTTTTTCTTACTAAAGGGGAAATTATGAGAGGTGGGAGGGTAAAGGCCATTCTGATGGGAAATCCAAGAAATGTGGTATCCTCAGAAGGGGGCTTTCAGGTCTTTTCCTTAGAAAGGGAAAGACACTTTGGGAGCAAGTTCATGACCTGTTGATTGTATCTACTGGAAGATGTTATCTGGGCCTATTGGGTTGGTATCAAATCAGGGGATATTGCATTCAGCCCCTGGCCCCTTTCATATAATTGCCTCTTTTTTGCAAAAGGTTAAGTCTTCTTGGCTGAGGCTTGCCAGGGAAATGTTTCCTAAGTGGCTTCATTTATTTTTTTAAGATTTTAATTTAAAAATTTTGCTTGGAGGAAGCACTGGTGATAAATATCTTTTCTGTCTTTTGTTCGTTTTCCCTAAAGGAAAAATGCCCTTAAGAGATTAAAAAGCTGCTTAATTAATTGCTGTCTTGTTGCAAACTGACTCAAACGGGAAGCTGCCACTGTGTCTGACTGGTGCAGCTGATGAACGAGAGGCTGTTTGTTCATCTTTTCTTTTCCATTTGACATTTCCTGAGCTTCAAACTTGTGACTCAACCCTGCTCTTGAGGAACTTGATGTTTAATGGAATGTACTTGAATGTATGTATGGCTGAAGAGTTTGTTAATGGTCTTATGAAAGGCCATTTCTTTCATAGCTCTTTTTGATGGTCCAGCACCCAGCCAGCTGCATTGAACATTTTGGAGACCTCATTTGTGAATTTGACTGCAACATTGCTTTTCATTTATAAGTAATTTTACCAAGGGAGAATGAATTTTCTCCTCTAGTGATTACAAGACAATAACATGACATCTCTCTGGGAGCTGCTTTTAGGTTAAGCTCCAAGAAATGAGGCAGGTTGTGGATCACTGACATGATCAGAGGAGGCCAAGACCTCAATTTAGTAGCCTTTTAATCTCCCCCAACTACCTGGCTTTTCATTGAAATGGAAGGGCCAGTAAGGGAGGGGGAAAGAAGAATCAAATGCTGTATCATAACCATAGAATGTTACAGCTAGAAACATTATCCAAGTTAAAGTGCTACCCCCTTCTTTTTTTAACAAATGAACTTGAGATCCAGTGTCCTGTGCCCTTTTTTATACTGTAGTTTTCTGTAGTTTGAATGATTAGTCTTCAAAGTTTTACAAACACAAATTTGCTAATGAGGGGAACATCCAAGTGATTAGGAGGCTTTTTAAACAGCTTCTTAGTCTTAATTTTTAAAATTAGAATTAAAATGTACTTACAGCCCCTGAATGTACACCCAGCCCAGGTAGTGAAAACCTCCATAGTATGAAAATGCGAATGTGGAGTCTTACAAAGTGATTAGAATAATTGCCATTTTAATTATTATAAATTAAATTTAATAATTTTAATTAAGGGGTAAAAGCCAGCTAATTTTTCTTTAAAAATTAGAAGCTTCTTAGGGTCTTAAATCTTTCTTAGCTAGTCTTTTCCTTATCAACACATGGAATGGTCTTTTGCCCTGGTCTTTAGAGTGAACATAGTTGATTATGAATTCTTGTGACTCTATGAGAAAGCAGTTTTATGGGGTAGAAGTGGATTTTAGGGGAAGAAGCTGCTGAATAGATTTTCTTATAAAGAAGATCCAGAAACGAAACTTAACACGTGATCATTGTCCACTGTAGATTTCTAAAGAAGATTGTAGAAAAGAGACTTTTAGACGTAGAGGTCACCAGTTTAGAAATTAGTCAAAGTGAATCAAAGAAAAAGTGCCAAGGCTGAAGGTACAGATTGTTCTATGTATTATCAGTATTTTTATTTTCTTCCTAAGAAAAATTACTCATTGTCCCTTGTGAGTAAATGCCTCCTTAATGTCTGTAAGGTGGCAACTTCTCACAGCCTTCCTCTTGTGAGGGGCAACCTCAAACTCTAATGGTGTCTTAAATTAAAAAAGTTGGACAAAGCCAAGGCAAAGCAAGGCTGGTTCATCTTCCTTTCTTCTCATTTACTATGAGGTAAAAAGAGGCAACTTCAGATATCAAGCTGTTAGGCTGTTGGCCCTGGTTCTAAATTAATATGGCAGCAGGCAGATTCCCCCTTGGTGGCACTACCCAACTTCCAAAGCTGTGCCACCAGGGGGCGCAGGGCCTCTTCCTCAGTAGCTTGGGGCTCCAGCAGAGCACTAAAAGTCCTAATGAGAGAATAGATACTATGCAAAGGGAAAAAATTATTATCTTAAATGCCAACTAGTGGATTTTTTTTTCTTTTTGCGCCTGATGTACTGTTTACTCTCAACTCTGTACAAATATAGTTCTAAGGGCCTTTCCCCCTCCTGCCTAGAAATAGAAAACGGGTAATGTATTGATTTTATTCAAACTGCTGTCTGCTTTAGATTTGGAGAAGGCACCTGGATCCTTGCAGACTGCCACTGGCTCCCTCCTCGACTGATCGTAAAGAGCATTTTGACAAAGAGAGAGGACTTGGAACAGGGCATGCTTTGTAAGAGGTGCTTCTGCCAACAAGGAAATGGTGTGAATCAAGTGGAATGATATCTTGTTTATTTAAACAGTACCAAAGTGCATTCTTCAATGTATGCTTGCCTGCTTGAGGCGAGGCCCAAGTTGAGAATACAATAAAGCAAACTCATGAAAGTGAATGTTCTGTTTCTAGTCAAAGTCTTGTCTCTGGAGAACGATCTCAAACAAGGTAAGCTTGGACAGTGTGGTGTTTGGTTTTTGGTGCTATCTTTGTCCTGAGAGGTACTACAGGTGGGAATGTTCTTGCTTTGACATTCAGAATGGTGGGAAAGATTAGGATCAGGGACAGGTTTTTCATGGCATACAGCTATGTATGACTTCTGACATAGGTTATCTCCAATTTACACTTCACTCTGGTTTACTGTCATTCTCACCCCTAATGAAGGCACCAAGAAAGAGTTTGAGTAAAGAATGAGTATATGGGACATTGTCTTTGTCTTTGCACATAAGAGCTATACTCAGAACATCTGATTTTTTTTGTTTGTTTACTTTTTGTCTCAAGCTGTTGCCCTGGGAAGTACGCTATGGTGTCATAGCTCACAGCAACCTCCCAACTCTTGGGGTCAAGCTATCCTCTTGCCTCAGTTTTTCCTATTTTTAGTAGTGATGGGGGTCTCACTTTTGCTCAGGTTGGTCTCAAACTCGTGAGCTCAAGCTAGCCACCAGCATTGGCCTCCCAGAGTGCTAGGATTACAGGTGTGAGCCACTGTGCCTGGCCAGAACATCTGACTTTTTTAACATGTCCTTTTTTGGAGTCATTGTTCAGAATTCATCAAACTCCCCCCTCCCCCTGACATCAGTTTCCCATCCAACAGGGAAAAAAAGCGTATCCCTGTTTCATCTAAACTTGGAAGGCTAATTTGAAGGGGAAGTGTGACAACGCCGCCATGGCCCAGGTTTCAGGAAAGAATGTGTGGCACCCAATCTATTGCTCTATGCACCCACTCTTTATTGCTGCTGGGCCAGGTGCAGGGTTATGCCCAGGGAGGGGAGGTCCTGATGAGCTCCCCACTCTCTGCTACCAGTGAGCAGCTGAACTGAGCCTTGAGGCCCTGAGGGCCCCTGGAGAGGGCTGGGGTGCAGGCCAGGAGATACACACCCCTAGTCTTTTGTGTCACTGGCTGTGGGCTCTTGGCAGAACTCATCCATGAACTCCAGGAAGCGGCCAAACTTGGGCTGGCCCTCGTTCAGCGCAGGGCAGGTTGGTGGCAGTGGGGTGGCCCCAAACACCTTCCGTAGTGAGCAGCGCACCAGCCGCCGGTAGCGAGCTCGAAACTCCTTCAGCAGGCGTTTGGCCTCCAGGTACTGCTGCTGGTTTGCCAGCCGCTGCTCAGTCCTCCTGTGCAGCACGGCGCCTGCAGAGAGAGAAACAGGAGAGGCACCAAGCTTGTCCTGGTTCCCACTTAACCTGAAGCAGCAGCATTGGGTCCAGAGACCCCTAGAAAGTGGGAGGGCATGGGAGGAGGATGTTCAGAGGGGTGAAGATGGCCTTTTCAGCATGGGCCAGTGAGAAGTCAGCAGTATCCCTCCTGGTTCTATATTAAACAGTGGTTCAGCACTCTAACACGCTGGATTGCCCTAGGCAATCCCCTCACTCTGGGTCTCAGTTGTCCCACATGGAGAGGGCTGGGGTGGACGACCTCTTCCTGCTCTGTTGCACGCCCTTTCTTTGCCTTACCCAGCAGATGAGTAAGCTGCTGGATCTTGGGTCCTGGCAGCTGTGGCACAACCATACCTAGTGGAGCCTCTGTAATGTTCCGAGGGTCCCGCATGCGAATGAGGATGTCATCCAGCAGCTGGCCTCGAGTCTTCCGTTGGGGTGGAATAGGGATTCTCTGGGCCTGACAGAAGATAAGAGAGAAAGGTATTATCTCAAGCTTATGCTCAGACCTCATGCTCAGTAACAGCAACAGACGGGAGCCTCTAGGGGCACTGAGAAAGCAAGGCCCCCAGAGGGTCCTGAGGGCCACTCACACTCAGCTGAATGCTTACCCGTCTCTCTTTGGGAACATAGTGCTTCTGGAAAGCGTCCAGCTTGGGCTTGGAAGAGCGGTATACGAGTGGGTGCTTCAGCATATGCTGCAGGGCCTGTGCATTCTTTTGGATTCCTAGGACCATAAGTTAAGACTGAGTCGAGACATGCTCCCTACCCCCCATATCGCTCCTGATTTCTTCATTCCCTAGTCTCACTGCAGCTCTAAGTGAAGGGGTATGAAAGCTCCCCAGGAAGAAAACACTGCTCCCTGATCTCTCCTTATCTGCTACAGTGCCTGAGGGTCTATCATTCTTCAGTGAATCCTTATCCCACATGAGCATAGATCCTAATGGAAAGATAGCACTGGAGTAGGGAAAAGGGCTGGCCCCAGTGTGGCACTGTTAACTTTAGGGGGTTACACCAAAAGGACTGACACCCTAGAGTCCAGCTGAGTGCCAGCTCCTTTAGAAGCACAAACACTGTTAACACATCAGTCTTAGAGGCTCAGAGAGGAGGCTGCCTCCTTTATCTCAATTGAATGGGATTTGGGGTGTCAGTTTGGGACTTAACTGGGCTAGCAAAAGCCCAGGAATCTGGCCTGTTTGGGTGTTTGGTCATCAAAACTTTTCTGATGACTTTTCCATCCAGAGCAGCTGGGCACAGACCAGTTGGAATCTCTGAACAAGCTGTGACTCCCCAAAATCAGGTCAAGGACAAGGTTCCCAACATGTAGGGCATCAAACCAGGGTATGCAAGAAGCCCTTTGACAGACATCTAGACAGAAGACAGCATTATTGCTGGGAAAAGAAGTCCTGGAATCATCCTTGGCTTGGCCTTGATTGCTCTGGGCTGTGGAGACAGCCCCTTGCCCTGGAGCAAGGGTATGCCCTCACATACCCTTTGGCTCAACGAAAGCTGGATCCGGTTTGGTTGTCAGCAGCTCCTCATAGCCATGGTACTTTTTGGGGAGGGAGGTGGATGGGAGCTTTCTCCGAGTCCTCTTCATCTCTCTGGGTGTTGGTGGTAGTCTTCTTTGGTCTTTCTCCTTCTCCTCTAAATCATCCCTATGCATGATGGTGGAAGGCAGCTCATTCACCTATATCCAGGAAGAAGAATATTCATTCATTCCATGAAGACTTCTGAACATCAGCTCCATGCTTGTCCCTATGCTGGGCCTGTTAAGGGGCAAGACCAAGACTGAGATGGAAGGAGGCATACATGAAAATAGATGACCAAGTACCTTGATAAATGCTGTTAACAGAGGAGAGACAACAGTTTTGAGCGATCCCAGAGGAAGCCCCAACTCAGCCTGGAAGCTACCTAGGGGAAGTGATACCTTTACCTGAGCTAAGTCTTAAAGAGCCAGGAGAGCTACTCCCAGCCCGGAGTGGGAAGAGGATGGACTGCAGGTGATGAGAAACAACGACTCATAGTACAGGTCAGGAACAGCATAAGCAAAGGTACAGAAACCTCCAGGTGCATGTGGAGGAACTAAAGATTGGTATAGTTGGAATACAACGTGAAGAGACAGACAACTAGAATAATAAAGAGTTGTTCTGTGCCACGCTGTGATGGTGTTTTATTTTTTATTTTCTTTATTCTTACTCTGATGACAAGCCATGGAGGATTTCATCCTATCCTAATGGCTTTATAAGAAACATGAGACCTATATTTCACTTAGGGATATAGTTATAGCCTCAATTAAAATGGCCTACTCAAAAAGAAATAGGAAATCTGCATAGATGTATAACAAGTAAGAAGGGAATTAGTAATTTTAAAACTACTCACAAAGAAAAGCCAAGGACCACATGGTTTTACTACTGAATTCTATCAAACATTTAAAGAATACTAATTCTTCACAAGCTCTTCCAAAATTTAGAAGAGGGAACACTTCCCAGCTCATTTTTTGAAATCAGTGTTACCCCAAAACTTAAACTAGAGAAATACAAGAAAAGAAAAATACAGACGAATGCATTAATAAATGTGAAAATCCTCAAATATATTAGCAAACTGAATTCAACAAGTAAAAAGGGCTATACACCATGACAAACAGGGATTTATCCCAGAAATTTAAGATTGGTTCAACATCCGGAAATCAATTAATGAAATACACTATATCAATAGACTGAAAGATCAAAGCCACCTTATCATCTCAAGAGATAAAAAAAAGATCCAACATATCTTGATAAAAAAACAATCAGTAAACTAAGAGTGGAAAGAACTTGATAAAGGGCATCTCTGAAAAACCCACAGCTAACATCATAACTAATGATGAAAGACTAGTGCTTTCTCCTAAGAACAGGAACAAGACAAGGATATCTGCTCTCATCACTTCTATTATTTGACATGGGAGGTTATAGCTAGGGCAATTAGGCAAGAAAAAACAATTTCAGTGTTTGTTGTTTTTTTTTTTAAATGAATAACATGGTGACTCATGATTGTATTGCTTTGGCTGCTAGGAGCTCAGAATCACATTAGCCATACACCTTTACTATGCACGATGTATACATTGAGTGATAGAGTACCCTTGTACTTATTACTTCTTTTCTTGTCCATATTATTTTTTCATCTAACTCTCAACTGTTTATTTTTTCATACTTTTTTTTTTTTTTTAGACAGAGCCTTAAGCTCTCGCCCTGGGTAGAGTGCTATGGCGTCATAGCTGACAGCAACCTGCAACTCTTGAGCTTAGCAATTCTCTTGTCTCAGCCTCCCAAGTAGCTGGGACTACGGGCACCCGCCACAATGCCCGGCTATTTTCTGGTTGTAGTTGTCATTCTTTGGCAGGCTCAAGCTGGATTCGAATCTGCCAGCTCTGGTGTATGTGGCTGGCACCTTAGCCACTTGAGCTACAGTCACTGAGCCAATACTTATTTTTTTATATTCTTCATTGTTCCAGAAAGGTTCTGAGGTAGTTCACAAAGATACTTTTATGCTATATGAGTTTATATGTTGCTACAAGTCATTTGTGGAATAATAAGAGATGAGTGGATAAGTGAGTAAGATGTAATTGTACGTCCTGGAAAGATCAGCAGTGGAGGGGTAAGACTAGAGGCAGGGAGAGGCATGGTACAATAATACAGCCAGCTCTTCCAGCCTTGTATTTCCCTTTTCCTACATGCCACCCTTCTGCTGCACTGACACTGAACATTTGTGGTTCTTGCTTATACCATTTTAATCTCCCTCCCCTATGCCTTGCTTCTTGCTGTTCCCACTGCCCAGAATGCCCTTGCTGCCAGCTCTTTCCCTTGTTATTCCTACTCAGCCTGCAAAGCTCAGCTCATTTGAACCTCTTCTAGGAAGCCCTCCTGGTCTGAGGCAGAGACATCCTTCCTTCTTCTTGGCTCACAGTGCCTGGGTTTCCCTCAATCTCAGCACCAATTGCATGTATGGTTGTCCATCTTTCCCATCAGATTGACAGCACCTTGAGGGGAGGACCTGTGTCTGCTCCATCTGTCTTTCCAGGATCCAGAGGCAGCATCAAAAGTGTGAGGTGACCTTAGGCAGAGAGGTCATAGCATAGAGGCAGCAGCAAACTATTCCAAAAAACTAGTGAGAACCACACTCCAGTTAGACCCTAGGTCTTGTCAGTGCTACAGGACCATGATGTGCCCCCATCAGTAGCCTCAGATCAGTGGCTTTCCCAGAGGGATTTCTAAGCCCTGCCAAGGGTACTGACTTCCTGTTATAGACTCACCATATGCTTGTTCTTAGTTACCCACAACAGTCCAGCCAGCTGAAGGCTGTGCAGGAACCTGTGGGAGCTGGCAATAAGTGGGCAAGGGCAACTGGATACAGGTACCTGGGTCAGGAAGATGGACTCTGTACTCTTGTTGTCCTCATCTGATGGCTGATCTGGGCTGAGGTGGACAGCTGTGTCGCTTGGGCGGGACATAGTCTCTTCACTATGCACAGTGGAGTCAGAGCAGATGGGAGGCAGTGGCACAAAGGTCCGGCGTGAGAGGGAAAGGCCTTCTAGGCCCTCGGTGGGTATGTGTGGCTCCAGAGAAGTGCTTTGGGCAGTAGGCAGCTCTTCGTCTAGCTCTGCCTCTGCCTCCAGCATATTCCTGGAGGGAGACTTGATTGTTGTCGTGCGTGAGTGGTGGAGTAGCAGAGGCTGCTTTGGCACCTTTGGGACTTGAGTTTTCACCTGTCATGGAAGAAGGGCTGGATTGGATTTGCTCCCTAATTGGGGATCTCTCCCCAGGGGCTACACTAGCCTCAGGCTACTTGTATCATAGTCAGAGCACTGGGTAAGGACTCAGGGAGGCAGAGAGGGAAATCATACATGTTTGCCATCTATCATATGCCCTATGCATGACATTAGTTGTTCTATTTATACCAAGTGAATAGTTATCTTCATGTTATGTGTGAGAAAACGAGTTCTATTTCAGACTTTCAATGCTTGCTCCAGTCCTGTGGGGATTCAAGATAAGCTTACTGGACAGAGGCAGGCTGTAGAGGAGGTAGCAAAGGAATAAAGTGTATTTCATTTTGGGGATCAGCAAGCCTCAGTGTAGCTTTTAGCTGTAGAAAGACTAAAATCAAAGTTAGAGTAGGGAGCAGTCTTGGAGGTCACTGAGTCTGACCTCCTTATTTTACAGAGAAACTAAGACCCAAAGAAGGAGCTGTGGAGAAGTGGGGAGAAATCAGCCTTGAAGTCAGAAGACTCAGGGATGAGCCTGGCTCCATCACTTTCCATAGCTGCCTGGCCTTGGGCAAGAGTTTCACTTTCTGAGCTTCAGTTTTCTCAACTCTAAAACTTCTCAGAGCTACTCAGAGGATGACATAAAACAACAGATATGAAAATACATTATAAACTCCCATACTCGTATCAATGCAAGTTATAGTCACCTATAAAAATTAAGAATGGCTATACCAGGACCAGAGCGTGTCTTCTGCCTGAATCTTTACCCTTTGACTGCGGAGTGCTCAGAAGGGAAATGTGCCAATAGAAGTGTGTAGCAATCGCAACAACTGTTACTGGACATTCTTTGCTTTCTTACTAATCAAAATAATTTAACCAAGTTGGTTTCAGTTATTTTAGGCACAACTATGAAAAATACTGAGAACAAAGCATTTGATGTATCCAGACTCAAGTCAGGTAACAAACATAACGGTAACATGTATTTTTATTTGTAAAATGAACAACACCTGTAGGTGTCATTCACACCAAATGAACTTTTTTTGTTATTGTTTGTTTGTTTTTATTGAGATAGAGTCTCACTTTGTCACCCTCGGTAGAGTGCCATGACATCATAGCTCAAAGCAATCTCAAAGTCTTGGTCTCAAGCAATTCTCTTGCCTCATCCTCCCTAGGAGCTGGGACTACAGGTGCCCGCCACAACGCCTGGCTATTTTTTGTTTGTTTGTTTAGCAGGCTCGGGCATGGGCACCCCCAAATGAACATTTTTATATTGACCAGCAGTCTTCACAGTCAAAAGTTTAAGGCGGTGTTTCCTTATTATGGAAGCAATCTACTGCCTCTTCTAACTTTCCCAGACAAGTGCTGTTAGACTTGTCTTCTGAGATACCGCATAATAAGTCAAATTCCTCTTTCATCTAGAATTTCAAAACTTTCTGTGAAATGTGCCTCTGGAATCAGAGATTGAGTTTAGGGTTGGACATGGTAGCTAATACTAAAAATAGGAAAATTGGCTAGGCATGTGGCCAGCGCGTGCATTCTTAGCTACTTGGGAGGCTGAAGTAGGAAGATTGTTTGAACCTAGGAGCTGAGGTTGCTGTAAGCTGGGTTGATGCCTCAGCATGCTGGCCTGGGCAACAGAGTGAGACTCTTGTCTTAAAAGAAAGAAAATAACACTCAATTGCAGGCAGCATCTGTGGCTCAAAGGAGTAGGGCGCCGGCCCCATATATAAGAGGTGATGGGTTCAAACCCGGCCCCAACCAAAAGCTGCAAAAAACAAACAAACAAACAAAAAAACACCAAAATACTCAATTTGCAAATGTAGAAAAATGGAAAGAATGCTTTTCCAACCTTAACAATAAAAAAAAGAACCTGAATAACCTATATAATCTTAACTTTGATTTTCTTGCCTCTCCTGGTTATGTCTATATTTAACAGCAAGAAAAGGAGAACTGAACCTAAAGGAAAAATTCTAGGCATCATGGAAGAGAGCAGCCCTATCACTCAGTCTGCATGCATTAAAATAGGCTCATTCCCTCTGAGGGTGGGAGTCCTGCCTTGGAAGCCTTACCTTCCGCGATTCCTTCTGAGGCATCAAAATATGATGCTTAGACTTTACCGTCATCTTCTTTCGAATTAAGTGGATCCCCAGTCGCTCCTGGAGGAAGCTCTTCAGCAGTGGAGGGACCCCTGGTGCCATGATTGGAAAATAAGATTACTAATAGCTGACATTTATACTGGGGCTTACTATGTGCCAGGCACTGTAGGAGATAGGAACTATATTATTCCCATTTGACAGGCAGAGAAAGTGATGTAAAGAGAGGTTAAGAAATTTGCCCAAGGTAACAAAGATCATGTAGAACAAGGATTAGAATGTCACTGGTGTCACCCTAGGGCCTAGGACCCTACAATTCCTCTAGCTGCTGAATTCTGGACAGTATGCTCCACTGCTAACATAGCATCGCTGCATTCAGTGTGCTCCGAATGAGTGCCCTGCAGTTGGGCCTGCACTCCTCTCCAGCTGGGGAATGGGAAATGAAGTCACAATAGTCCTTTTCCACAAAGCAGAGGTCATGCAGGATCTAGGTAATTTAGTATTCCATTCCCAGCTCTGCCTCTTTCTTGCTGTGTGATGTTGGACAGATTATAAACCTCCCTAAGCTTCAGTTTCCACACTGTCCATGGAACAATAATGCCTGGCTCATAAGGTAACTGTCAGGATGAGCTGGTGCAGAATAGCTGCTGAGCACTATTTCTCCTTTTCCCAGTGTACCATGAGCCTTGTCCACCCTGACACAGAGCAGAGTCCAGGCCTTCCCAATGAAGTGGCAGTGAGGGTGCCCATATTGCTCCTTGGGCACTGGCTTAGCAGGCACAGCCTTGTGGGCACCATACCTCGTGTATGGGCCACCAGAGGGTTGTTATGAAAGATGAGCTCACAGAGAGATGGGAAGAGAGCTACTGGCAGGACGGCATCCTCCTTTGCAATCTGTAACCAATGCAGAAGAGATCGTCAGGTTGACACCATTCTTCACCTCTACCTAGGTATATCCAGGCCCCATCTTGCAGGGGTATGTGCTTGTTAAGACTGGTGAGGGGGAAGAGTTGCTGCTGTAGATGGGATTCACTGTTGGAAATGCCTTATCCCTGAAGTATCACCTGCTTATGCCCACAATACCTCGCCCCTCCTGTGTGAAATTCTACCATCACTGTTTCATGTTTAAGCATTAAGAATTTTTCTCCCTTCTCCACATTGGGTATGTAACCTATATTAAATATTGGGAATGTTGGCTTGGTGCCTGTGGCTCAATCGGCTAAGGCGCCAGCCACATACACCTAAGGTGGCGGGTTCGTATCCCCAGCCGGGGCCCGCCAAACAACAATGATGGCTGCAACCAAAAAATGGCCGGGCGTTGTGGCGGGCGCCTGTGGTCCCAGCTACTTGGGAGGTGGAGGCAGGAGACTCGCTTGAGCCCAGGAATTGGAGGTTGCTATGAGCTGTGATGCCA